>JAUTDX010003493.1:0-59934 GCA_030844895.1 Ambrosia x helenae
AATCTTTCAAAATAAGCATGAGTCCAATCTATAAGCTTACACACAAAAAAGAAAGAAAGCCATGTTTAACCTTGTTGTAGTAAAGAAATCACAGAAAGACGCATTGAAAGCAAAGAAAGTATAATATAAAGCCACGAACAGTAGCAGTAGTGGTACCAAGGAATGAAGCTAAAACCCATTTTCAACCGAGCCAAGAGTTCTGTGGCTCAAAACTTTAAAACGTCATGCGTAGCCGCCAACCACATTCGCTGACCAGCCCCGGATAAGCCGCAGCGAAGAAAACTTTATGCGCTAGCTGCTGCCATGTAAGGCTGAAAAACGAACAGCACGGCACATTCAAATTACGAATACAACTCCGCTTATTAAATTTTATTTTTCAAATGACATGCCGCCATGAATTCCATCAAGAGGCGCAGACGCACAACGAAAGCACAATCGATTGCATAGCAACAGCGCGCTGACAATCGCCGGCCACATCGTAACGCTAACATCATTACCTAGGGAGGCCGCATTTAACGCAATCAATAGGCTCAGTGCGCACAATGGGAAGTCAACCGGTTGCACTGCAGAAGCGCCATCACAGTTGACACCCGCATCGACGACGTCCTATACGATAACATCATTGCCAGGTAGTAATTCAAAGGAAAAAATGCGGAATAAGCGTCACCCATTCACATAAACCGTGGCACGTTGCGCTAAGCATAGAACAGCGACGTACTAATCAGACTGCATCGACCTTTAAGCAAAGCAGTATTTTTATCATACATACAGCATGTGTCCTGTTGTGTGAAGTATACCTAAATTGTATGAATTATACGTAAATTACATCACAAACATAATTGCAGATCAGTGACTAATTTAAAGCAACAAATCATATAAAGCTAAAGTTTTTCATGAAAGCAACAAATATGAGTGCAAGGAGGTCAAATATCATATAACAGGTAGCCATATTACCTGATCTGACGTGTTTAGAAGGCACAATAAAACCCAATACAACAACACCGGCGTCACAACCACCACCTATGGTTTCGAAATCGAAGCCGGCAACATTAAGCGAAGGTTTTTTGCGGTTTCCGTAATCGGATTCCAGTCGTTGTCACCTAGGGTTTGCAAATCCAACCCGACAAAACCGTTAATACGTTATCACCAACGACAGGCACGGCGTCTGGATAGCAGCAACAATAGCGGTGGTCCTCTGACAACGAAGACACAGACATGAAGAAGAGGGGGACGGAGGTCATTGCACATAGACAGAAGAGATGGGACGGTTATGGTAGGAACAGAAACAGAGGATATATATGGAAAGGCTAGTGCTTTAACGACCTGTACGGAGCTTTAGAAGCTGCCGTCATCGGTAAGCAATAGGTGACGGAGGACATGGTCGGCATCAATAGCCGATAGAGAGACGAACAGAGCTGGAACAGAGCTGGAGAAGTTGTCATCGACGAAGACAAAGTATTTATATGAAGAAGAGCTGCAGCTTTAGTGACTTGTACGAAGCTTTACAGAGTTGTATTGAGGGAAACAGTATTGTTCCCTCACAACGAAAGTTATGTTTTAAATATATTTATAATATGACACATAAAGTATAATAACAACTTAATATTAATATGACCTTTGTATAAGAATCTTACCATATAGGGCTGTAAACAAACCGAACGAACATGAATAAGGCTTTGTTTGTGTTCCTTTGTTAAGAAAAGTATGTGTTCGTTTGTTAAAAAAATTATGTGTTCGCGAACAGTTATCAAACGAGATTTTGTGTTCGTGTTCGTTTGTCAAGAAAACACTAATGTTCGCGTTCGTTTGTTAATTTTGTTCATGAACGCACACGAACAAAAACGGGCATTAATGAACACAAACAAGTGTTCATGAACGCAAATGAACACAAAGAAGTGTTCATGAATAGAAACAAACACAAATGAACATATATTAACTTTTGAATAAGAACAAATTCACATACATTAAGACATTAGCTAGATCCACTCAAAATACAACCTAATGGTCCAAACATACTTAGTACTGGAGAAACGCGTTGGAGGTGGATGGCAGAGGGTGTTGGAGATGGAAACATATAATGAGTTTGGATACAAAAAGTAGGTTTATTGATCTCACATCATCATATATTTACCTCATAATATTATTTATTAGGTAAAATAAATAAAATTAAAAGAATATAAAAATGTATAAAAATGTAAAACCTTAATAAACTATCGAACATAAATGAACACATTACCGAACGTTCACGAACATAAATGAACGAACACAGCCTCTGTTCATGTTCGTTCATTTAACTAAACGAACGGAATTTTTTGTTCATGTTCGTTCATTTATTAAACGAATGAACACAAACGAACTTCCCGCGGAACGGTTCATGAACTGTTCGCTGAAAGTTCAGTTCGTTTGCAGCCCTACAACCATATATATCTATATTTATTACATTATTAAACAAACTACATGTCATCAATAGTAATTTCAACACTTTTTTAAGATGGCGGCTAAAAGGTAGCAGGTATAATTCTCAAATTTTGTCCCTGATGCTTTCCTTTATACCCCTACTCTCATTTACTTCACGGTCTTGAAATGACTTTCATTGCTATTGTTCTTAAAACTCCCAATCCCAATTCAATGCTCCAATCGGTTATGAACAAACTACATGTCCTCAATAGTAATTTCAAACACTTTTTTAAGATGGCGGCTAAAAGGTAGTAGGTATAATTCTCAAATTTTGTCCCTGATGCTTTCCTTATACCCCTACTCTCATTTACTTCACGGTCTTGAAATGACTTTCATTGCTATTGTTCTTAAAACTCACAATCCCAATTCAATGCTCCAATCGGTTATGAATTTAGGAATTCCAATCGGTTATGAATTTTGGAATTATCATGGGGTTTTAAGATTGTTACTTGTAAGCGTGGTTCTTGAACATCCGTATTTGTGAAACCCCCATTGAAATGTCAAGTCTACAATGCTCCAGTCATCCTCAGCAATGAAATCGGTAACCAGCCCGATGTGAGAGTTTGATGTATGTATAATATTTATGTTTTATAATTAATTTCAACATATAATAATACATATATAGGGTTAGGATCCGTTGAGAACTCGATGAGTTGTGAGAACTCGCGAGAACTCGACGTAAAATGCGAAAAAAAATAATTTTTTTTTGCACACTAGTGTAAAAACACGTAAACGCCGCTGTAAATTTTTTTTATAAAAAAATACATTAATTTACACCAATTTACACCTGTGTAAGTGATTTTCATCACCATGTAAGTATATTAATATTTTATTCATTATTTTATTGTTGATTAATTTTGAACCACATATTCATTTTGTATTATAATAAGAGTGTGATTATAAAGTGAGTTCCTATGGTTCTCACAACCCATAGGAGTTCTCAAAATATCCAGATCCTATATATATATATAGATGGATCTCGTACAAACCTTATATTATCTAAAAACCATGAGAACAGATTGTGGCCTTTAAATAATTAAATCTATGGCTAAGATTGATTAAACCTCATCAATGTATAATTAATTAGCATAAAGGAGTATTTTTGGTATTTGGTCGGTTTTATGAAATAAAAACCTCCATCCAAATCCCTTAAATCTCCCAATTAGGAAGTTACAATATGTTCCATAATCAAAAATAGGGATTGATTTTTTTTCAAATATATGGTCTTTGTTTAAAAACCATTCCATAAATTGATAATTGAATTTATATTCTTTTAAAAATGTTTCAGTATGTTATGAAGGATAATAATAACACACGAATAGGATAACAACACTTACGTAAATAGGAGTGCTATGATGGATAACATATCACAACACACAAATCAAAACTACACATCATCGCTTTTCAATTCCGTAAATTTCATTATGGAAATTATATAATGTTTATTTAAAAAATTATGTGTTTAGTAATATATGTGTGTGTATTTGTTTTGTGCTATTTATGTAATTGTATTGTGCTGATATTGATCTTCTTATTTTTTAAAGTTTCTTGTGCTGGTATTAGTTAGAGGTCTCAAATTGTGTTGCTATAAAACATATCAACACGAAGGTGCTGATTTTGATGGTATGAAATATATGATATTATTGTTAATGTGTTGTTATTGTTCTTTTTGTGTTGTTATTGTTCTATGATACACAAAGAAGATGAAAACAACAGCCCACTATTCTTCAAAGACGATGAATTGAAAAAATCAACAAAAGATAAACATGAAAACATAAATATATGTTACCGGGTAATTGTTGTTCTTCCATTAAAACAACATGGAACTAATTAAATATGATGAATAATTATTTGCAATCTGTTTGTAGATTGAATAAGATTTTCATACGGTGGCATATATAATAATATTAAAAAATTTTGAATTAAAGATTGAATTAAAATAGGGATTTCAAAATAATCACTAGTGTATATGACCTAAATGCCCCTGGTCAACATTTAAAAGGTATACTATGTGTCGTGAATCTATAGGTTCCTTCCGTTTTTACTCAAAAATTAGTTTGTATTTGATCTTATTTCTCTATATATATATATATATATATATATAAACGATTTCACAATATAACAAATTATCAACTTAAACATACAAATCTAACAAATCTAATTTTTTTTATTTGCTAAATCGCAACTTTTCTTATAAGAATATTTTTTGTATTTTTTTTTCATTTATACATATGTGTATATTGCATTTATACATATGTGTATAGTACAATTGTATAGTACAATTTTAGGTATACAAATGTGTATATTGTCAAACATATATGTATGATACTTATTTTTTAAATTCTAAACGTATAGATACGTATGTAAATTAAAATAACATGCTCTTACCCATAATCTTTTTTTCTATACATGTATGTGAAATCATTTTTACACATTTGCATATGTATGTACATATATGTATCACACTAGTTTTTGTAGTTTGACATGCATATACATATATGTATTAAAAAAAAAAAAAAAACCTTGCTGGAAAATAAGCGATTTAGCAAAAAAAAATGCCTTGGAGAAATGTGTGTTTGAAAATGGTTCTCTCAGTTCTCAATTTGGCCAAAATCCTATAAACGTATATTACAAAAAAAAGTCTAAACAACTTTACAACAATAGAACTTAATTAATAAATATTAAACCAACAAATAGTAAAAAAAAATGGTAGATGAGAGGTAGTGGTACCGGTAAGAAGGTTGACGGTTGTTTATGGTGATGACCGGTAGTTGGTGGTGGTGACAGGTGGTTAGTAATGGATGAGGTTGGAGACGGAATGAGGGGGTCGTTGGAAGGTGGGAGACGGAAAGAGGGGGGTCGAAGGACGTGGGAGATGGACGGAGGCGGCTAGAGGTAGGTGGGAAACGTAGGGGATTAGCAGAGAAGCGGAGGGAACGCAAATAGGGAAGGAGAAAGGTTTGGCGGGTTAATAATGTTTCAGAGGCAATATATAGCGGCAACATGTCGCCGCTAAAGGTGGCACCGCTATTGCCTAGAGTATGATATAAGTCGTTTGATCACTGATCAAATCAACGGCACTGAATAGAAGACTTAGCTCATGTCACAGAATCAAAGTCATGGAAGGAGAAGACCTGCAGCCTGTCGCCGCTATTGTTGTTGCCGCTAAAGCTCATATTTCTTGTAGTGAATATTGGCCAATATAAAGGATGTTGAGCGGTGTCAAAATAGAGGATTGGGGTGTCCTAGTATCAAAACCTATCTTTACCTAGCAAGTTTTCCTTGTGGACTTTCACCGTGAGCCTTAAATTCACTTCTCTTTGATCTTTCTATCACTAAAAGTTCTCTCACGTTTAGTTCAAGAACGCCTAATTGTATGAAGAAGGTATACCCCAAATAGTTAATTGTTCAGATTCAGTGGTGAATATTGATGTACATCTAGAAGCAGGTCAACTAGCTGTATGATAAATGATGATTAGTGCAAGAACATAAAAATCTGTACGGACAGAAAGATTTGTATTTTCATTTGTACATTTGTGATATTATAATAGATTATTATATATTTTTTTTTAATTCGGATCTTTTATATTAAATAATGTATCAACGTTAAAATGTCGTATTCAGGTTCTTGCTTGTTGATACTATACTTGCTATTAATTTAACTATTTTGTCTACACCATACACCTTTTAATAATCTTTTCATTATCAACTTTCTAAAGAAACTTTCAAAAATGTTGTCATCTTAAACATGCGCATAAATGGTTGATAACGTCTTATCTTTTTAGTTGCTATTAAATTTCCACGAGCCTTATTTTTGTAATTTATTCGTTATCAAAAATTTTTATATACCGTTGACCTTGAGTCTAGTGAACCATGTTGTCATTATATATTGTTTAAAATTAAACAATAATGTAATCAGTACAAATGGAACTGAAGGAGTGGCTTATGTATTATAGAAAAACTATTACCAAACACCATTTAGTAATAGTTTCTTTTCTTTTATTTCGAGTGGCTTATGTCTCTTTTCTTTTATTTCGAGTCATACCGTGGATTTAGACTAGAATTATGAGTAGATTAATTAGATGTGTTTCTAAGGTGCTATTCTACAAATACATCTAAGTTATATTAACTATGATTTTAGTTTTTTTTTCCAATAATTTCTCTACAGTTGATACAACTTAACTAATTCTTGATATCAAGTAAATTTTGTAAATCGGAGCTCAATGATGCATGACTTTTAAATGGGTCAAAGCGTGTGCTCATTGTCGAGACATTTCTTAATATATTGTTCTTTAACAAATAGGAGGATGCATGCCTTCTATTTAAATTATGTATTGTTCTTTAACAAATAGGAGGATGCAAATTCTATATAAGTAGATAAGCCATCAATAGAGAGTCTCACTTTCTAGCCACAATCAATCATAAAAACTCCCTCATCACCATGTAACTACGAGTTTCTTGATCTTGTTACGCATCCATATACCTTTGTAACAATGACGGAAATACATCCGAACCTTGACATAAACGAGTTACCAATCATCACAACAGAAACACCCACAAACCATCACTTCAAAGTCTCTTTACTATCTTTAGTTGACTATCCTCCTGGTTTTTCGCGGAAGGTAAAGTACCATTTCCACATGATCCATTTCATCTAGTTCAACTGATATGTATGAATTTAGTTTTTAAAAGACTTAGGTTTGCTATCCAAAAAGGGTTAGTGGTGCAATTCGTTGGCCGTTTGCCTTTTGTTGTAATGTAAGAAACCCTTTAGGATTGAGTTGAAGTTAAAGTCAATGATTTAATTAACGATGTTTTATCAATAGGTGGTGGCGGAAGTGGTGGCTACATTCTTGTTGGTGTTTGTAACATGTGGAGCAGCAGCACTTAGCACAAGTGATGAACACAAGGTGTCACAGCTTGGAGCCTCAGTTGCTGGTGGGCTTATTGTAACAGTTATGATCTATGCTGTTGGACATGTCTCTGGTGCACACATGAACCCTGCGGTCACACTAGCTTTTGCTACCGGTGGACATTTCCCTTGGATTCAAGTACCTGACTAAACCACTCCTACTTAAACACGTTCTTTTGGGGCCATGCATCTACAAAGTTCAAATTATACGACAGTGCTATAAAATATGTGGGCCACTTAATTGAGGACATATTAGGAATAGGCACTCCATTATTTTCTAATTTGATTTCCTTAGTTAATGCATGGAAACTCAACTTAGGATTTTCTTTGAACAATTTGGTAGTTAAAATATTAGGCTGTGTTTGTAGGTAGTTCATGAGAACATAAATTTAACTCGCCGAAAGATCTAATTAACTATAGGTGACTTTCGGGCTAATGATACACCTTGAGGTGAGGATCAAAACTATGGCCCAAATTGAGAATTTTTTTTTTTTTTTTTTGTGTCATTTAGATGGGTTAGGTTATTGAAAGTAGGGGTGGCAAAATGGGTAGGTTGGGTTGGTTTGGTTGATGGGTCAGGATGGGTTTGGGTTAGGATGGGTTTGGGTCAAGATGGGTAGATTAAAAAAATGGGTTAGGATGGGTTGGGTCATGATGGGTTTGGGTCTGGATAGTTTTGGATTAGGATAGGTTCACATCAAGATTATTTTTTTTTAAATTAAAATAACAATAAAAATTAAAAATTTAAAAAAAGTAAAACAATTTTTTTAAAAAATAATAAATGTAAAAATAAAATTTTAAGGGATCCGAAATATTTCATTTCGAACCGGGCCGGTTAACAACCCGGACCGTTTTGACCCGATCGTGCTCGTTATCGGACCGTTTTGACTTGACATGGCCCGTTAATGACCCGAACCGTTTCAAACCGACTGACCGTTATCGATCCGGACCGAGGCCGACAACAACCAAGACTATTTCGACATGACCGGGTCCGTTAGCGACCCGAACCGTTTCGACCTGACCGGATTCATTAGCGACTAGGACCGTTTCGACCCGGCCGGGCCCGTCAGCGACCGGACTCGTTTCGATCCGGTCGGGCCCGTTTGCGATCCAGACTGTTTCAACTTGTTCGGGCTTGTCAACGACCCAGACTGTTTCGACCCGACCGGGGCCAGGTCACGACCCAGGCCATTTCAACCTGACCCGTCCCGTAGCGACCCGGACCGTATCGACCCGACCGGGCCCGGTAACGACCCAGACCATTTCAACCTGATCCGTCCCGTAGCGACCCGGACCGTTTTGACCCGATCGGGCCAGGTAACGACCCGGAAAGTTTCAACCTAACTCGTCCCGTAGTGACCCGGACCGTTTCGACCCGACCGCGCCCGGTACCGACCCGGACCGTTTTGACCCGACCAGGCACGGTAACGACCCAGATCATTTTAACCTGACCCGGACTGTTTCGACCCAGTCGGGCCCGGTAGCGACCCGGACCGTTTTGACCCGATCGGGCCCGGTAACGACCAAGACCGTTTCAACCTGACTCGTCTTGTAGGGACCCGGACCGTTTCGACCTGACCCGTCCCGTAGCGACCCGGACTGTTTCGACCCGACCGGACCCAGTAACGACCCAGACCGTTTCGACCTGACCGGACCCGGTAACGACTCAGACCGTTTCGACCCGACCGGGCCCGTCGACAACCAGACCATTTCGACCCGAACGGGCCGGTCAACAACCCAGACCATTTCAACTCGTTCAAGCCCGCTAACGACTCGAACCGTTTCGATGAAGTCGGTCTCGTTAACGACCCGTGTTATTTTGACCTGGTCGTCCGTTAACGACCCGAATGGTTTTCGAACAGACCGGGGTTATCAACAAATGCAAAAGATATAATTTTTTGTTTTTTAATGACATTTTTCCATGAGGTATCAACGCTTTTGGTGTTGGATGAGTTTTAATTTAGATTTGTATATGGTTATCTAAAAATACTCATCTTGACTCATTTGTTTTTTTTTTTACATACCCATCCTGACCCACTTACTTATTTCCTATAATTAAAATTACCCATCCTAACCCCCTTGAAAATTATACTAAACCCATTTCAACCCACAAGGTCAAATTTTAAACCCAAAATAACCTAAACTCAACTAGATGGGTTGAAATTGTCAGGTCTAATTGAAAGAGTGTATGCACTCTTGAATATAAGTGTTTCTAGCTACTCTGCTAGATGTACAAGCGGACTTTTACCAAATTTGACAAAGTCCGCTCATTGTACAAGCAAAATTTAAGCACTTTACTTTTTAGAGATCCTCACATTAGCTAAAGTCTAAACAAGCTCAACAAAGTCCGCTGACACAAAAAAAAACGGACTTTACAAACTCGAAACAAGCTTAACCAAGTCCTCAGACACCAAAAGTAGACTTTATAAATTCGGCTTGTACCATTACTCCATGAGCAAACTTTGATAGGTATTGTTAAAGTCCGCTTAATTGTACCACTGGCTAACAACCTCGTTCGATTCATGTAGGTCCCTATATACGCGGTAGCACAGCTGACGGGGTCCATATCAGCTTCATTTGCCTTACGGGCGTTGTTACAACCCATAAAACATTTGGGTACAACAACACCTTCAGGGACAGACATACAAGCACTAGTAATGGAGATCATAGTCACTTTTTGTATGATGTTTGTTACCTCAGCTGTCGCAACAGATTCTAAAGCCGTAAGAATAACGGCCTTATATTTATAAAATATTAAAACTAATTGGATAAATAACCCTCATAAAAATCAGTTATTTAAGTAAACAAATGTTAAGATATATGCAGGTAGGAGAGTTAGCAGGTCTTGCAGTTGGATCATCAGTTTGCATCACTTCCATATTTGCAGGGTACATTTAAAAGTGTATAACATTATCAACTTATGTTAATAATTAAATTAAACAAATATTATATAAAACATTCAGGCCAGTATCAGGAGGATCAATGAATCCAGCACGCACCATTGGACCTGCATTAGCTAGCAACAACTATAAGGCCATTTGGGTCTACATTATTGGTCCTGTAATAGGGACTACATCAGCGGTGAGGTGCTACAGCTTTATTCGATACACGGATAGACCAGTTCAATCTCTATCTTCTTTCAAACTTAGAAGAAGCAAGAGCATTGATGGAAGTTTTAAAGATAAAGATTCTCTTGGTTGGTGTAATGCTTTTAGCTAGTACAACGCTGTATGATATGTATATTTCAGAATAAAATGTTGGAGATTCGAACTTAAACCTTCAAACATAGACTCTACACACACAACTAGGGATATTAGGTTAAAAGATTAAAACATGATGTGGATTGATCATAAATCATCATCATCATACTCAGTTAATCCCACCTATAGCAAAGCTAAGGTAGGGTCTGAGGAGGGTAAGATGTAGACAGCCTTACCTCTACCCCTAAGAATAGAGAGGATGCTTCCAGTGAGACCCCCGGCTCGATGTGGTTTGGTATCAAGCCTTGGACATAAGGCACAGAACACTTAGCAATCGGGACAAACCCGATCGGTGCATGTACCCCTTTGTCTTTTGGCTATCAACGCCACCACATGATGCATGATTAACCGTCCGTCGTTTTTAACGTTATTTTCACAAAATTAGTAAAATAACGTTAAAACTAGTGCAACTTTACTTTTGCCCCCCGAGGACCACACATATATACATTATATGCGCACACCGTAAGTGGGGCATCAAATATAACTAATCATACTTATATAATTAACAAACCTGGTATATTAGAGATAACTTCTTTTTATAGATATATGAAGCTTTTTGCTTGGCTCGATCATAGGTAACTAAAGTCTAAAGATCAATTGAATTAGTTTATTATAACTTGGTGGTTAGTGAGAAGACAGAAGGTTGTTAGATAACTTTGTTGATCGAGTTGTATTTTAAGTTTGATATTTTGTACTTAGTTGCAATCTTATAGGTTAAGATCGCCTGCCCACTTAGAGGGTGTTTGGGATTGATTTTTCAAAATAGATTATATTATATGCGTTTTGGAAAAGCAGAGGTGGAACTACTTTTAGATTATTGCGTTTTGTTAGCCTAACAATCTATTTCAAAACTCAACCCCAAACACTAAAAACTGATTATCTGCGTTTTCAAAACGCAATAATCTAAAAATTCATTTCAAAACGCAATACCAAACACCCCCTTATATAGTGGCAATGTTAATAAGTACGCCGAGTAAGTTACAGGCGTAGCAATCTATACTAAAAGATTCAATGGCATATTATTTGCTGAATGACTCAAATACAATCTGTGATGCCCTTAAAATAAGGGAACAATCCTATGTAAACCCTACCACTTAATTAGGAAAAGATCTATGCAAATAATTATAGATAATTATCAAACTATAAATTGAAGGGTGAGGCTAATGTAAAAAGGGGATTAGTGTAAGAAGGATAAGAAGTAATTTCATCCGACAATTAAAGTGCATAATCAAGGGCATGATCGTAAAATACCAAGTGTCGTTAAAGTTGTCGAAAACATGAATAAGGGCATATTAGTAATTGAACGAAAATAAAAAACGGGCAAATTACAAATATTATTCAATTAACATTCCAGTTTCTAAAATAACTAACCAAGCTTCGAAAACCGTCAGCTCCGTCTGCAAAACAAACATACTATTAGGGTTTTTTTAATTGTTCGAAACAAAAAAAAAACAGAGCAATCTACAAAATACAATGGCATCTAAGTCAAAATCATGTATATACAATATTTGCAAACTTATTGCGTGTAATTAGTAGTTGCAATAACCAATTAACAAGCAAATGGTACTTTACCGGAATTGAATATGAAAGACGATCAAAAGAGAACAACGATCGGCCTGCTAAAAAATCAGGTTTGCTAGACTATTATCAATTGGTAATTATGCATAAGTATGCTCATATTTTGATTTTGTTGTTTTGGTTTCAAATACATGTTTATTGCGTCTTAATGTGTATAGTTGTTTGGGGTAATTTAGTAACAACTTGCGTATAATGTTATTCGTATTTGCGTTTGAAATTGTTATAAGAAATAATTAAGCAGCCGTCAAATTGTAGATGTTTTTAAAGTCATAATTTGTAAACTGGAATGATGTACTGACTTTTTGTCTGTCGGCTGTGTCAGGATAAATAAAATATACTATACTTAGTAATAAAAAACCTGTAGTCTATCTATCACACTAATCTATAAGTCAGGTGCCATTGTGAGAAGTCACTCCATTTGAACTTGCATTTTCGTGTGAATAGTTTATTTGCTTTTTTTGATTTTTTTTAAATGGCAAGACGTTAGGTCTCTCTTAGGAATACCTAGATGAACTTGATGCTATTGATGGTCTACTTCTGTTAAAAAATAGTGTCATTGTGGATGATCCTTTACCACCAGCCATTAGTGTTGAAGAATTAGAAGCATTTCATAATATAAACGAAGTGCAGCAACCTCAGAGACATTATGGTTTGGTATATAAGCGTAGAAATAGAAACCATATAGTCCCTGACGAGGAAGAGAATGTTGAACAACAGGAAGAAGTTGTGGAGGGGCAGATACTCCCTGCTCCAGTAGGGAACGTTGCACATGCAGGGAATATACAAAATGAAGCAGTTGTGGAAGTCGAGAATAACATTCAATAACAAGTTCAGTCGGATG
The DNA here is from genome assembly GCA_030844895.1 of Ambrosia x helenae. NCBI lineage: Eukaryota > Viridiplantae > Streptophyta > Magnoliopsida > Asterales > Asteraceae > Ambrosia > Ambrosia x helenae. Next base: position 13,049 of record JAUTDX010003493.1, read on the forward strand.
TTGATATGGCAGTGCAAGAAGGTGCAGATGACAACCTAGATGGTGATGTGTTGTACACTCCATTACAAGTGTTAGCAATTCTTAGCGAGGGATTGTGAAAGCCCTGTTTGCATATTTTTTGGTATATAAGTTAAATGTTTTGTTAATGATGATGCAGGGCATGCACACAAAAATGTATATATAGGAACCTATATTGTAATGTGTAAGCATGTTAAAACGCAAATGATGTTCATAATTAAATTATATACAACTTGCGTTTGTATGAAGTGAACATGCATTTGTTTGTGTTTGAATTTATAACATGTGTTTTGGTATTAAAAATGCAATTGAGTGTCTTGTAATGTTAAGAGTTACGTTTGAATCATGTATAAATTGTGTTTTAATATGTTCCTGTTAAAATCTATATATTTCGAGGTATGCTATTGTTCCGTTTGTACCAGTTGATGAATATGAGCAACCTATAAGCACATTGATAAAGAAAAAACAAGTTAAGAGGAAAAGGACAAAAGTTATTGAATCAACATCGTCTGCTGAAGTTGTGGAGGTAAAGAAGAAGCCAAAAAAACAACACAAAAAAGCGTGTGGTTATTGATTCAACATCGTCTAATGAAGTTACGGAGGTAAAGAAGAAGCCAAAAAAACAACACAAAAAAAGCATGTGGTTGTTGATTCATCTTCGTTCGAAGATCTTGATACGAAAAAGAAAAAGGGGGAAATGTGAAAAAAAAAACTAAAAAAAAAGCTTCATAAAAAGAATAAGAGAAACAAATTTTTTGAGTACATGGGCAGAAGGATAAGCATGAGATTCTGTGTCAACAATCAATATATTGTCGGATGAACATAAGGAAGACATTAAAAGAATGGGCTTTGAATCAGTTTTGACTATTGAGTATGATTCAACAGCAACAGCCTTGGGATACTGGTTTCTCATGATTTTTGATGATGAAACATGCCAGCTGAATGTGGGTGATCATAAACTATTAATAATAGATGCAACGGTGCATGAGTTGTTCGGCATCCCAATGGGTAAAATATCTGTTAAAGAGAAGAATAGACCAAGGAGAGGCTCTGCTAAAGCATTTGATGAATTCAAGAATCAATTCCTGATGAGCAAACTAACTGTTGAAAATGTCCTGAATCTGATAAAAGTCAATCAAAACGGTGGTCGCTTGTTTTAACTAAATTTTTTTTGCTCTGGAACATAATTTTTGGATAAATAACAAAGTCAACTACAATAAACCAAAGATTCTTGGAAGGGATTTATAATGAGGACGAAATTGCAAATATGAATTGGTGCGCATACATGATTGAATGTTTAAAAAGGACCAAATCTGAATGGAGTAGGCTGTAGGTATAAGCAGTTGTATAATGGTCCTATAGCTTTGCTAACAGTAAGTAACTTTGAAAAAAGCATCTAAGTTATAAATTCAATTACATTCTAATACAAAATTAATGTTATGTTGCATGTCACAGATTCTGTACACATATGAGTTCCACAAACACCAAAAATTAGAGGCTGCATTAAGAAGACCGGCCATCAGTTACATAACATCATCAATAGTGGCTGAAATGGAAGAATATGTACACAATAACAGTCCATTTGCAGGTAATGATAATGCAGCTACTGCAGAAAAACATGATGTGAATGAAGTTAGCCCGGGTAGTGTGAATGAAGTTGTCGATGCATTGCTGATGATACCAACAAAGGATCTGCAAGAAAATGTGAACTTCAATGACGATTACACAATACCGCGGGCTAAAACTCTAGTAAGCAAAAGTTATTATGAGTGCGATGACAAGTTTGAATATTCTGATGATGAAAATGAGGAATACAATCCATGGAATAAGATGGATTTTGGAAAGGAAGGTGAAAAAGATGGTCAAACAAAAAATCCAAAGAGGTAAAAACACAAGTAATAAAAATTAAAACGTGAGTTATATTTGATTTTTTTACAAAACTTTAAACGCAAATGTTGTTTTTAACATTTTCCTTTCATTCATTTCAGGAATGGGTGTCTTTGATGGATAGAAATATTAAAAGATACCAGGAAATTGAGCAAGAAATAAATGAAATGGTTGAAGTAATAATGAACAAATTTCTTGGATTCCAGATTTGTTGGAGAGGTGTGACAAATGGGTTGCAGTTTGTAAAAAGGATGCAACTCCAACAGAAATAAATGAAGAAGATAAAAAAAACAAGTTTGCCGAGAACGTGAATTTTTTAACGAAAACATAGCAGCTGATATTGATAATCAAGCATATGATAATACCAGAGGTGTGACAACTGGCAAATTCCGTACAATGACTAATGTGATTTTAATCGTGTTTTTGAAGTAATTAACATGGTTTAAGGTTAATTATGCTTAATTGAGTCGTTAAGAGTCCTACGATGTCCTCCTCAAAGTTCGTAGAAGCCTTGATGTCTTTAAAGAAAGACTTCACGTAATTAACGTTAACGAACTGACATCAGTGAAAATTTCTCAAAGTGGACTAACATAAGGCTAATATATGTAAATAAAACACGTATTTACTATTAATGCGATCGGACATGAAATCGGCGTGAAAAAAAAGATAAAAAACGCAGGGTTTTGGAGAACGCGGAGAGGAACTGACGTGAGAATCGAACGTCTGTCTCCCTCTCTCTACTCTATCTCTAGAAACCCTAGCTCACTCTCTCTCTCTCTCTAACTTCTCCCTCCCTGTCCTCACTGTTTGCAGCGCCGGCCGGCCGACTACCACCATCTCTGGTGGTGGTGGCGTGAAGTTTTGAACCCTAGAAACGGGCTGTGACGACATCAGTTGGTACTTTCGATGGTGGGTTCGAGAATGCAGGTTGGTGGTCTTGTTTTGGGGTTCGGTCAGGACAAACCTTGTGGGTCTTTGGTCCGATTGCTGCTGGTAAGGGTGTGAGATGAGTTTTCGGGCTGGTAGGCTCGGGTATGTGGTTTAGGAGACACGTTAGGTGATGAGTCCCAAAATTAGCAGGTTTCATATACATGTTTTCACCTAATTATCACCCAAAATTAGGCTTTTATCTTGGTATTGTCACGGTTTGTTTCCTTTTGATGATAATTGCAGGTATTGAAGGTGAAAAGTGAAAAGAAGTGAAAAGCGGCTTAAAAGACAAGGATTTGAAGACTTTTTGCGGAGATCCAGATGAAGCACGACCGCGCTCAGGGCAATGCACGGGCGTGCTCCATCAAAAGGCACGGGCGTGCTTCATTGCAGCGTGTTCTCCAAGGCTAAAACCGACCAAGACTGACAAGACGGTTACAAAACTGAAGATGCACGGGCGTGCCACACACATAAGCACGGGTGTGCTTGCCCTGGTACATACAATTCTGCATGCAAGTACTCTGCAACAGTACCCGTTGTCTAGCAGGGGCGTGCTAAAACGATGTCAGGGGCGTGCTTGAGCTGATTTGCCTATAAATAGAGCCCTCCACTCCACATTTTGGGCATCCCATTTCACCCAAGTTTTACTCACACTTCAGCCACCTTTAGGGTCTTTTAAGTGACCTTTGGAGCCTGGGATCACTCCATAAACACCTGTTGATAGAGAGTTGAGAGAGAGATCACTAAAACTCATCCAAAACACCTTCTTTAATCCACCTACACTCACAACTATGTGTTCTTCATACACCAAAGATAGTATGATAGTTGTACAGCCAATGTCTGGCTAGATTAATTAAGTGTTGCTAGGGTGAAGACTTATCTTGGTATGGATTATATAGTTTTTGTTTGTTAAGTGGTGTTGTGTTCTTGTTTAATTCTTTTCACGTTAACTTTGTTTGATGAATTACCTAACTAATTAACTAGTCTTTGGTCTTGTGGGTGTCTTGGTAGGAAGTGGGAGGACTCATGAGTGTACCCATGGTGTGTAACAACCCATGCACTTGTGAGCTAACCTAATCCCACGAGTAGTGATTGGTCCATTTGTGGGTAGAAATACACACACTTAGTAACTTAATCCTCTACTATCGAGATCTCACTTAGGGTCGATACGGTCTTTATACTTGGTCCTAGTGATAAGCCAAGACTTGATCTTGTGACTTAGCTTCATGGTCTATGTGATAGCTTTGGCGCAGGTTAAGCATTGGTGAACCCGTGTTAAAAGAAAACGGTCTTTATTTTCTTTTATCATTATACTGCCACACAGTTAATGATAGATCATTCACTTTTTAAAAAGGTTAATTAGTTCAAGTAAGAGATGCACGTGTGCCGGTTGGTCACGAGTCTCTTATGATATCAAGTGGCTTCTTGTTCGGTCATGCTCCGGCCACCGGCAAGTTGTCCATAAAAGTTTTAAGTGTGTAGATGTCATTATTGCAGTATTGGGAGGTGGATCATACAGGGTTGGGTATACACAGTCTTGAGTTGTCTGTCTGTCAGTATTGAGAGGTGAGCTTACCGGTTTGGGAGACCCTCACTTTAACACAAGAACACAGCTTGTTTTGCGATAACAGTCACCTCTGGAGAATGCTGTAGCAAATCCACATTAAGCACAAGTGCGCACTTTTTCACACTACTTTAATGAACTAATTACTATTAATCTGTCCCAAGATTAAGTTGGATCCCGTAGCAGCACTTCTTGTCGGTATTGATTTTTACTCTGGTCACTCTCATTCTCTTTCTTTTATTTTATTTTATTTTATCTTTATTTCTATTGAAACAACTTGAAACTGAGTAGGGGAAGTCGTATCTTAGGGTTCAATACTCGGTACTTGCTATTACCTATACTACGCTCGATAGGTCCACTTGCCTATCGTGTGGGTTTAGACTAGTCAGCAGATATCGTTTTACTTTTATAAATTTAAAACTTCGATAAGTGTTTTAATTTGAAGCTCACCTTTAATTACCCTTTTTCACCGAGTCTTGACACTTCTTTCAGGAAAGTGTTGACTTTAAAAAAGACCTGATCCACACGACATCATTAGGCGATGGTTTAGGGGTGGTTAGCGGCGGGTTTTGAGTGGGTCTCGGAGAGAAATCGGTTCGGTTTGGGTTTGATAACGGGTTCAGTGGTGGTTTTTGGTGGCCCGAAGTGGTGGTTGAAGATGGTCCGATGGTGGTTATAAATAGTGGTAGTGGTTCGAGTGGTGGTCTCATGGAGGCTGACGAGAAGGTGGTTGTGGATGGTTTTTGGGGTGGTTGCTGACGTTTGGGGCTCGGGTCAGTTGTGGTAGGTGTCGGTTGTAGTGGTGGGGAACTGTAGTGGTGGCTCTAGGTGTTGTTGATGGCCGGCGGTGGCATTGACGGTGGAGATGTGACCGTGATGGTGGCTGGGTTTTGATGGGTTGGCTTTGGATCCGTTTTGGAGCTCAGGTCGTGGTTCAGTCTTAAGTCGGAGTTCAGATATTTTTCGTTTCAGGTATGAGGTTGCTTGTTCGTTTTCAGATCTAGTCCGGGTTTGTTTTGGTGGTTCGGTTCAAGTCTTGGGCTAGATCCGGTCAGATCTAGTAAAACCCGGGGGTCAAATGGATCAGATTCGGTCTGGTCAACACGTGGTCAACTCTGGTCAACGTCTGGTCAAACCTGGTCAATGGTCAGATCTGGTCTCGTCAACGCGTAGATCGCGATTCACACACGCGATTTCGGTATAATAAGTTCGTGTTTATTTTTGTCGATTATGTTTACAAGTCATATAATTATAATTATAAATAATAAAAGGTTTAACTCGCGAACGAACCGAAATAGATAATAAACGGAAAGTACAAGGCGATGGATTGGTATTTGCATACTAAGCGTGACTTATAATATGATATCGGACTAATTTGTTAGACTATATGTATATATATATTGTTATATATTTATATAAATGAGTAGTTTATATAAGTTATCGAAACGTGTAATGTTTGTCTCGATGTTTGGATTGCGGATAAGTGAAATGTGGCCTTCTGTTTGGAACTTGATTTTTGGGAAAATTTGTAGACAACTTGTATTGTCTGGTTTGTACAAAAACAGAGGAAGCTCTGTCAAAATTTTTTATAAAATCCGAAGCACAACGAGGTAGACATCGTTGTATATGTTTTTATATATAAATTATCCAAGTGTTTCGACAAGTAACCTTTATACCAAATCGAAATGTCTTCCACAAATATTTATTTGTAATACTTAATGGTAAATATCGGACAATATCCCTAAACAAATATATACTACCGAGCGTCAAATGTGTCGATTTCAATGGTTTTCGGTAATTAAACGATGTTAATTGTTCGGATCTTAAGTACATAAACGTTCGATTGTTGGTAACGATTTTATGAAAAATAATGTTTCGAAACACTTAAAACACTCGGATTTTGGAAAAGAAATAATAAATGTTATAGTCGATTTTAATAACTATATTTATGTTTCTTCAAAGTATATTTTCCAAAAATAATTATACAAGGCAACTACATTTATCCGATTTACGAGACGAGCTATGACTCGGATGAGTTATGCGTTTCGTAGTAGTAGTCCGACATGGTTTACACATGAATAGTAACAGGTGCGTAACTTGGGTACTATGCCGTATGTGAACACACGAATTATAATAACTCACGATCGGTTCGTCTAGTTAAAACACTTAAGACTCGGGTTAGTACACACGAGTCTAGATAGTTGAATAAACTATCTTTAAACCGGAAAATAAGCTAGGCTTATATGTGATAGACTTTTAAGGTGTCCTTTGTTGGTAATTAGGGCACGAGGAAGTCGGTCAAAGCTTCGGTCTTTGTTTTCTAGCTAAGCAAGGAAATCAAGGTGAGTTTCACGGCCCCTTTTTACTATTTTTGTTTTGGGGGAAAGATATGTTTTGTCAAAGGTTTTTACATGTCAAAATGTTTTTAAATGTTAAAACGTGATAAGTGGCATGATGAGTACTTGGGTTTGTTGTTTTACACCACTCGGGGTGAGTCCTCGCTACTGTAACCATTTACTCGTATGTTGTGTGTGTGTTGAAATCGAGAACCGAAGGAATATTTGGATAGCTCTATTGGTGCCTGAAAAGACCCACCCCTAATCAATAGCGTCGATATGCAACTGTGTATGCCAGGGGTGCACGTATTCTGAACTAAGTTGTTATTTTCCGAGAAACAACTACTGCTCGTGGGGCAATATTAGTCTTGGTTTGGTTATGGGCTCAAGGGATTGCTCGTCGTAGTTTGTAGGAGTTAGCTACTCTTTACAAAGGTCACTACTAGTATTTGTTCCGCACATGTTGTTAAAATGTTTTGTTGTTATGGAACTAAAACTTGTGAACTCACCAATATTTTATATATTGACATCTTTTTAAACATATCTTTTAGGTAACTAAGCGTTGACTAGAAATGCGGCTAGTACGGTGGAATATGGGAAGTCGGATACTTGTCGTGGGTTTCAACTATATTTACCATTTGGTTGGGACATAGACGAAAAAACCCCATGTTTGAACTTCATGTATGTTGTTTTTGTGTAATGTTTATGACAAGGTACATTTTTTGACATCTTAATTAAATGATCTTTTCTAATTAAATGTGGCTTGTGTTAATCTTGACTTTGATATGCTTTCGAGCGTTGCGCCACGTGTTTCCGCCATTGGCGTGGTGTGACAAGAGGTGATGATGATGAAGGTGAGAAACAGTTTAGAGAAAAATGATTGGAATGATGACCATGTTAGTGAAAATATAGTTGACAAAACAACTGATATGGATGATGTTGCCCATAAGGACAACAGCATAATTAGTCAGTTGATAGGTGGAGAAGAAAAATATGTTGAAGTGGATAAAATTGAAGGGGAGAAGGATTACAGCATAGGTGATGATATACTTCCTGATACAAATGATGATATTCATATTAATGATGATCCAGCTGGTGGGGTTGAGGTTGAAGAAGAAGCTGACATGGAAAGAATGAAAAAAGATGAAAATGTTGAATCTGAAAGAGTTGATCCACAAGATAAACATGAAGATGAAAATAAAAGGGTGAACAATGAAGATTTTATCGATGATACAATTGATGATTTTGGGGATCATCATACAGATGTTGAGGATGTTATATCAAAAAATCCATTTTGTCAAGCTGATGCAGAACAAAATGTGGAGACACCAAAGGCTCAACCAATCCCTACACCTATATCCCCAGAAATTCAGGAAAATGAAGCTAAAGGTAAAGAAGAGAATGAACAGGGTCGCGGAAAAAGAGAGAAATTCCCTGCACCAGCATTGTTGTCGCAATACATTAACCAGGTAGTTTGCATAATGGAGAGGCTAACACGCGAGGAGATGAAAGTGTTTCAATATATTATGCCACCAACAACCGACCGATTGTAAATTGTATAATAGTATATAAATATTTTGTTTCATCTTATGTGATCTTATTTGACTACTTATTTTAAAACATTCAGCGAACATGTATACCAGTCAGTGTGGTTGGAGGTACCAAAGGTAGTGATGGAAAGTTTGTTCGATGGAATATGGCTACACCATGGTGTAGTTGACACATGGACAGAACTATTGAATTATGAGGAAAGAAATAACAGAAGTGATGGCTCAGTTTATAGGTTGTTCTGCACCACACAAACCCTGGTATGTTTGTTTATATTTAAACGCAAGTGTTAATTACTATTAAACGCAAGTTGAAAAGTGGATGATGACTTTAAACGCAAATAGTATTAATAACCAAAACGCAAGTATTATATTTTAAACGCAAAAGTAGGCTACTTAAACCCAATAATTTGACCTTGTACAAGTGCAACCTGATGAGTATTATTTCCAAGATAAATCAATGGAGGAAACAATGAAGATCTTTTCAAATAATGTCCTAACCCTAATGGAAAGATTGGATGTAAAAAGAGCATATGAATTTGACATGATCATCTGCCCACTGCTAATAAAAAGACATTTCTACGTGGTTTGCTTCAATCTGAAAGATTTAACCATTGAGCTAATTGACAACTCAGCATGTGGAGGTAAGGACATCAAAAGATACAAAGGAGTCCTAGGAAACTAGTAAACGTAACGTATAACTTTTAAACGCAACCATGTTTATTATGAAAAGTAGCTCATAAATTCTTCAAATTGTTTGCATCGAAAAATATTATGCAGCTTCTTGACGAACACATGCCCGGACAACCAAGAACTCCATAAACTGGAGAAATCAAAAGTACAACGGAGAGTAATGGGCTGGAGAACAATTAACAACTCGGTCGACTGCGGTGTGTTTGTAATGCGACACATGGAAACATACAAGGGAGAAAAATATTGGTCGTGTGGCTTCCAGGACGAAGGAGTTAAACAAGATAAGCAAATTAAAAGTTCGTGGCGCAAATACTGCGCAAAGATGATACTTAATGAATACAACATGGTAAGGGAAAATATTATTGAACTTGCAGATAATTTTGACAAGTATGATAAGAAGAAACAGGTGCTGAAAAAGTAAAAGAAAAACTACAGAAAAGGTAGGATGATCTTATTGTGAAGCGAAAGGTTTGAAAAATGTAGAACAAATTAAATTTTCTATGGTGGAGAAAAAACATGTTATTTCTTTGTTATCCTTTTGAATGTTTAATGTTTGGTACAGGCATCATGTGTTTTTTGTTTGGCCAACATAAAAAAATTTAAAACGCAAGTTTTATTCTTATTAAACGCAAATAGTAAATAATGATTCAAGCAAAAACTGAATCAACACATTTTTTGTTTAAGTATTGAATGTTTAATGTTTAATGGTTGTTGTATACATTGTATTTAATTCAGAACAAAAACTAAATCATTTTGAATATTTGATGTTTTTCTCCAGATATTGAATGTTCTTTGTTATAGACATTGAATGTTTAATGTTTGTTATAGACATTGTGTCTTTTTTGTTAGAACGCAAGTTTTATTATTATTAAACGCAAATATTAAATAATTATTCAAACAATACTGTTTAAATTAAAACGCAACTTATTTTTAAAACGCAAGTAGAAGAACTTCAAATAACATGCCTTTTTAATAAAACACAATTAATATAAAAATGAGTCAAACAAAATCATAACATTTAAAAAAATAAATAAAATATGTTAAGGTAAAATGTAAGTTATATTTTAGTCACCCAATTTATAAAAATATGATCACTGACAAATGACATGATTTTTTAAACACAAACTAACAATTACATTTATATAATTTACTTTTTTTATTTAAAACGCAATAAAAAATTGGTTGTTATGATGAATTTGTTAAAAAAGGTAATATAAATTAGTAAATTTTAGAAGTGACGGTTTAAAAAGGACAAATCACATAACCCAATCACATAGAGGTCATTTCAAACTGATAAGAAAAAAGAAATGTAGACAGTCATGATGAAACTGAAAACTATTCAACTTAAAAATTAACTTTTAGAAATGTGAAAGGTCCTGTATTAACTATACAAAATCAACACTATAAAAAAACATAATGTATGAACATTTTAGGGCACCTCTACACTTTCATCCTCTCATAACCACAAAGTAAAAAACCAATCAAAATCTCAGCAAATGGCATACAACCGAACCCTGAGCACATGGTGGTATGAAAACAAAAAATTCTATCTAATGATGAGTGAAAACCGGAAGAGAATTTACAAGTGTGCAGAGAGTGTGCTCAGACATTGTACCAAACTTGTCCTTAAAAAATGTATGCCATGGGTGTTCCTCATCTCAGCCAATCAACAGAGGTAAAAAAGCTGTTTGATGTGCTGAAAAAAAATGTTTAAAAATTGTGAACTGAGGGGTGTGAGGAGCTGGGAATTAGACGAAGAACGCTTTGAGGTTGATGTGATGTTTGATGATGAGAATGAAGAAACCTTCCACCCTAATGAGATCACTTTCTCTATGGATATGAATTTTCTTAAAAGCTTGTCTAAGCAGCCACTTATAAACCGAACTTGAGCAGAGTTTTGTTTAAAACTTGTGGCGATGGTCATGGCTCAAGTTGAACTGTGGTCTGATATGGACCCAACATCAGACGATGAAGAAGAAGAAGAGTTGAATGATGATCATTTGGACCCTAAGAACATGGAGGTTGAGTCTGAGGGGGAAACTAACTTCACATTTCTCCCCCTATAGTGTTGGGAGGGGAAAGGGGTGTTTTGGTTGATAGGTTTTAGTAATCATGTTTTGAATGTTTTGATTTTGATCATCAGATGTAATGGATCTAAGTTTTTAATAACATTATGTTTTTAGCTAGTTTTTTACTTCTTCTTCAATGATCTTGTATGAGATGTCACAAAAAAATAAAACGCAAATACATAAATATTCAAACGCAAGTTGTAAATTAACAAAACAAACAAATATCATCAGTATGATAAAAAAAACAAGACACAACTTCTATTCTGAATAAATGCAACTACAATTTGTAAACATAGGTGTAAACATAGCTTCAATGAATCTTGAACAAAAATTAATAAAAATATTAATAAACGCAAGTACAAATACAACTTAAACGCAAGCATAACTTCAATGAATCCTGAAAAAAAAACAATAAAATTAACCCATTAGCACTTCAAATAGACTTCAAATCATATCACTTGAACATAATTATTATTGTACTAGAACGCAAATACAGCAAAAAATCATTGACGTACAAAAACTGGCCACCTTAAACAATTCCATAATCTTCAAAAACAAACAAAGAAAAAAAATAAAACACACAACTAATGCTTTCTTAAAACGCAAGTTTAATATACAATATGATTGATGTTAAAATGCATCAAACTAAAAGTTATATACAAAATTATTAATAAACACAAGAATAAAATCAACTTAAACACAAGCATAGTTGTAAAGATATCTTCAATGAATCTTGAAAAAACAATAAATTTAACCCCTTAAACACTTCAATAGTATGTATCCAAAACAGATCACTTAAACAGCATTATTATTGTAATAGAACACAAAAACAGTAAAAAATCATACAGTACAAACTAACCTCCTCAGACACTTCCATAGTCCAAACAGAAAAAAAAATCGAAACGTGGAGAAAAAAACTGGATACAAATACAAAAAAATGAACGAAATGATTAAGACGATTAGGATTTATATTTATGAACTGGTAGATCGTGTTCGACAAATTCGAAATCAGAAAAAACAGAAAAGGAAATCTAAATTAATAGACTTTTTAACGTAGTGTTAGGGTTTTGAATTTTGTAATCTTTGAAATTCAAATACTAAAAAACGAATGGAACATAATTTAACAAATGTCAAAAAAGTCAATTATACCCCCGATATTGGAAAATTAAATACGAGATGATCATCATAACCACCTTCCACGTGTACGGCTATAGTTCCTTCTTACACTTTGTAAGTTGACATACTTTGTACAGTAAACTTTCTCTAAATTGAATAATGACAAATATAGTCCTTGTCATTCAAGTTGGAGCGAAAGACTGAAACAGCTGTCGAGAAAGACCCTTGGTAAAAATATCAGCATACTGAAGAGAAGAAGGGACGTGCAACACCCAAATATGACCAACCTTGACCTTTTCCCTCACAAAGTTAATATCTATCTCAATGTGTTTAGTCCTCTGATCCTGAACTGGATTATTAGATAAATACACAGCCGACACGTTGTCACAATAAACAATTGTAGCCTGTCGAAGAGGAATATACAACTCAAGTATATATAGTAGGGGTGCTAAACGGGTTGGGTTCACGGGTCCAACTCGAACCCGAAAATTTTATATCAACCCGAACACGACCCGAACCTGAAAATTTTATATAAACCCGAACCCGAAAGTTATGTCATACATATGAACCTGAACATGACCCGTTCAACCTGATTTTTTTTATTTTTTTTTAAATTCGCATCGCAAAGTAATACATTAACATTTTACTACAAAAACCACAAGTGTATATAAATTATTGGCATTTTAATTATAAAAACTTATATCAATTTCTATTTTAAGTTATTAGTGTAGCATAAAATACATAACCAATTTAATTTATAACATAAAACATATTGTGAAAAAAATTAAAATATAGTATAAATGGGTCAACCATCCAACTTGATTGGGTTAACCCGAACCCGTTTAGACTAAACCTAAACCTGTTAATTTCGTGTTAGGTCCGGGTCATGTTAGAGATGTTAAGATGTCGCTAATGTTACCCTTTTGGGCTTAAATTTCTAGTTTTTCTCCTACCTCCCATCTGCCAAATTGTTAGCGAAAACGTTTTCCAGGCATTATTGATGAAAAGACAATATAATATGTTATTTTACAAAAAATATTTTGAAAGAAAAAGAAAATAGGTCAACTTAATAATGTATTAAAAAAATTCAATATACAAAATAGATAGATAAATTTGTTTTTTTTTTCCTTTTTTAAAGGCAAATATATTCTTTTTAACGGCGAATTTCTTGTTCCATGTAAGATTTGAACCAAAGACATCATATTTAAGTGTATTAAAAGGTTTTCTCTTGTTATTAAACCACCAACCCAATGGTTGAAAGACAAAGGTATTTAGGAATCATACACCCCTAATTAGGATTCATGCACCCTGACTCATATCACACACCAATAGGAAGTTGCCACATACCCCAGAATGTGATATCACACACCTTAAAATATGATTTCACAGTGTGTATGAAACGCAGAACCCAACGCAGAACCCAACGCAAATAGATTGATAAAATATAAAGTCAACGTTACTTTTAGAAAGTAAATGAAACGTTTCCAATAACACTCGAATAAAGAAAAAGCGGATGTTAGTGTCTCAATGGCCCATGCAAAAGTTAACAAGATTTAAAAAAAAAGCAGCGGTTGTTAGTATCTCCATGTCTCGTTTGATTGTCTACTTCCCTACATTCATGAATTCATAGAGAGAAGTGGATTTAATAATACAACTTTAAGTATGATTAATTCTATGATTAGGCTGGAGGGTATGGGGGACGACATTAGCCGAACTAGCCCATGTTCGGCCCGGCAACACCGCCCCCTGGGCAGCATCATCATCAGCGGCAACCACTTGTCGTCCACGCCGTTCCTCCATTTAGCAATATGACCGTTGTGTAACGGTCTTTGAACCGTTTTTTTCAATTATAAATAAACATATTTCATTTTTTTACACCATCTCATATTTTCTAACACACTCCTACAATATTTTTAACAATATTCTATCATCATGGATCCATACCAAAACAACCCGAATCAAACCCCGCAACGTAATCAAAACCCGAACCCAAATTCATTCACGACACCGGGATACACGATACCAATCAATCCAAATTGGTCGACATTTTCGGGGTTCCAACAATCTCTCAACCCTTTCACCCGAATTTCCCAAATGCAAATGCACCAAAACACAAATTCTTTTAACCAATTTGCCCAAATGTAAATGCACCAAAACCCTCAATCTTTCATCCAAATATTGCAAAGCCCGCTTAATACGCCATTTCAACCGTCATAACAACCACAACCAGTAGGACTGTCGCAACCTGAAGAAGAAGAAGAAGATGATGTTGAAGAATTCGTGCCCGAAACCCAACCCCAACCTTCGAAGGGGAAAAAGAAGAGCCAGGCACGTGAAACCCCAGCGTCCAAAAAGCTATGGTCGAAAGTGGAAGAAGAGGCATTGGCTAAGGCGTATATTTCTACGTCAAAAGATCCAATAGTTGGTAAATTTATTTATTTTTTATTACTATATGTGTTTCATTTTATTTTATTTTTGTTACTATATGTGTTACATTTTTTTGTTACTATAGGTACGTGCTACATTTTTTTAAGTGCTAACATACATTATATTTAAAAATATAGGAAATAATCAAACAGGAGAAAGTTTATGGCTCGAAGTAACTGATAAATTCCACTCGCTAATGGAGCAAGGCCCATATCGACCGTTCAACTCTATAGGTTCCATTTTTTGAAAAATGAACACTACAATCAACCACTTTACAAGTATTATAATCAGTTATTTGTCAATCCTCCAAGTAGGTGGAACGAGGAAATGATTTTCAAAGAGGTGATGCGTAAATACGAAGACAAGCATGGGCATGCTTTTACTCACGTATGTGCATGGCTAATTTTGAAGACATCTCCCAAATGGGCGCCGGTTCCAAACGAGGCTGCAAGCGTCAAACGATCTAAAATCCAGAGTCGGGCAGTTATAGCATGGGAGGCGGGTCGACTGGTCTTCGTCAAATTGATATAAACGACGACCCGGAGTTTGAAGAAGATCCTGTTCCCGAGGATCCACGACCCATAGGAGGGACAAAGTTAAAAAGCAAGCTGATGCAAAAAACAAGCCGCATCAGAGAGCGAGAGCGGTCAAAGATGGAAAATTTGGTGGCCGAATTGCAAGCATTCAAACACATCTTTAGTGAGACGCAAGCAGAGAAAGTAAGACTAAAGGAACGCGAAGTTGAAGAAAAACTTAGGTTGAAGCAAAACTAAGTGGAGGAAAGAATTCAGTTGAAAAATGAAGCTACGCAAGTGGAAGAATGGAAAATAATGACAAGCAACATCAACGACTCTCCCGAAGAAGATCGTCCCGTCTAGCTAAAAATGAAGGAGAAGATGGCCAAAAAATATACTTCATAGTTTTTTTTTTTTTAATTCTTAAGAAGCCGTCATATTCTTTTTTTAGTTTTATTTAAGTGTTTTTTTTGTAATTTTAGGTTTATTAATATTAATTTTACATTTTTAAAATTAGAATATTAATTAATTTTAGAAAAATAAAAGAAAAGGGGGAGGCCCATCACTCCATACCCTTTTTCCATCATGAAGAGGATGGACTTACCCCACGCTAATGTGGAATATGAGGTGGAGGACCATCATAGATGATGGGTCTCCTCCACACCCACCAACCTTAGGTACCTTTAAACTATTTTGTTTTATAAAAATGAATGTAGGCCAACCATATTCTGTTTTTTTTTTTAACAGTGACTTTATGATGAATGACCCATTGTCACGACTCACGATGCCGACTGAAGTTGTCTGCCCGCCAAGGCTAGCCGAACTCCGTGTTCTATCAGATGCGGGCCGGCTTGTCAACCTTGGTGGTGTTCCCCCAGAAATCATACTGTCTCAACACAAGTTGTCTTGCTAAAATAACAGTCAGATAAAAACTGAGGTGACGTTCAGGATCGAACCCCCTCTCCGTAGATTAGTAACCATATTATGTACCTCATAACTACCTCTTTGCTTTTGTTTTTATATTTACTCTCTATTTTTAGGTCCATCCTCCGATCCTTACTCAGTTTGTTATAATTTATAATACACACACAAAAAATAAAAAAAATAAAAAAAAACCCTATTTGGGGCCATAATTTAAAAAAAAAAAAAATAACCATTTTACCTTCCTTTTTTTTCTTCCGAAAGTTGCTTCCATTTGTAGTCGACTCACCCTATTCATCCTTATTCCTAACACATTTGATGAAAGGTCCATGATTCTTCTTTATGTTTTTATTAAGGGGAAATGGAATTTAATAATCCCAACTTTGGGGGGTTGGAAGACAACAGTCCCAACTTGAAAATTGTAACACAGTAGTCCCAACTTGTCAACATTTTTATTTTAATGGTCCCAGACTTAACTCAGTTAAAAAACTCTGTTAAGTGCCACGTGGGCATCCCACGTGGCAGTCCTACGTGGCAAAAAGTGATTATCTGTCAAAAAAAGGTGGGGCCATGTCCACATCAGATTAATTTTAATGTTTTAATATTATTTATAAAAAGGGGGCCCATTATCCACCATCTCCATCATCTCCATCATCTTCACCACCACCACCATCACCACCACCACCACCACCACCACCGTCATCTTCACCACCACCACCACCACAACCACCTGCCACCACCGTCATCTTCACCACCACCACAACCACCTGCCACCACCGTCAACCACCACCATCTCCGACGACACCCACCACCACCTTAAAAATTCTATTTCCCTCCTACTCACCACCACCACCACCACCACAACCACCTGCCACCACCGTCATCTTCACCACCACCACAACCACCTGCCACCACCGTCAACCACCACCATCTCCGACGACACCCACCACCACCTTAAAAATTCTATTTCCCTCCTACTCACCACCACCACCACAACCACCTGCCACCACCGTCATCTTCACCACCACCACCACTACCATCTTCACCAAACCCACTGGCAAAAAACGTTTATAAACCTGTCGCCAAACACCCTTGAATCATAGCTGTTAAACCAGTTCCCAAACACTCCTTATTTGGTCC
This sequence comes from Ambrosia x helenae, assembly GCA_030844895.1. Classification (NCBI taxonomy): domain Eukaryota; kingdom Viridiplantae; phylum Streptophyta; class Magnoliopsida; order Asterales; family Asteraceae; genus Ambrosia; species Ambrosia x helenae. The sequence continues at coordinate 30,212 of JAUTDX010003493.1, forward strand.
ACATATAAACCCCCCTCATCTCTTGTTTCTCTGCACATTCACACACGACACACACACTTGTGTATGTGTGTACAGAGCATCGACCGGAGCTCCATTCCGGTGACTGGTACTGGCGCCGCCTTCCTTCTCCTTTCCGTTAAGCATCTTTCTCTCTCCCCTCTCAATAACATAACCGATTACCACCATAAACCTCCTCTTGTTCTGTCTTCAGTTACCATCATCGAACCACAACCTCTGTTTCTTTTAACCACCAACCGAACCACAACCTCTGTTTCTTTTAACCACCACCGACGGCGGTGTTAGGGTTTTAGAAGAAGCGACGGCGGCGTTAGGGTTTCAGAAATCGGGTGGCTTCAACTTCTTGGAAACGTGGGGATGATTATAATCAAAGGCAGAGGATGATTAGGGTTAGGGTTTCAGAAATTGGAGGGTTTTGGTGGTGTTCAGGTTTCTATGTGTGTTTGAGAAAAGGGTGGGGGTAGAAAGAGGGTTTTGGTGGTGTTTGTGGTGGCGGAAGGTGGTTGACGGTGGTGGCAGGTGGGTGACGGTGGTGGTGGAAGGTGGTGGCAGGTGGGTGACGGTGGTGGTGGAAGGTGGTTGTGGTGAAGATGATGATGATATATATGTGTATATATAATATGTTTATCTAAAGTATATATATATATATATATTATATATAAAAGTTAATAAAACATTATTTAAAAGATTTTTTAAATATTAAAAGATTTTTTTAATTGCAAAAACAAGTGTCATTGTGGGGCCCACATTTTTTTTTACAGATTCACCATTTTTGCCACGTAGGACTGCCACGTGGGATGCCCACGTGGCACTTAACAGAGTTTTTTAACTGAGTTAAGTCTGGGACCATTAAAATAAAAATGTTGACAAGTTGGGACTGCTGTGTTACAATTTTCAAGTTGGGACTGTTGCCTTCCAACCCCCCAAAGTTGGGATTATTAGATTCAATTTCCCCTTTTATTAAAACCTTTAGCCCAACCATATACTAATATAAGAAACTGAATAACACTGAAGTTATAAGAAAATTAATTCTAAATACATATACGTATACCTATACCCATATCGTACCCGTACTGATTGGGTACTCAGTATAGGTATCGGTACTCACTTTTGTTGATTTCGGTATTGTTACGGGTACGGATACGGGTAAAATGGTACGGATACTGAATTTTATATACTAATAAATTTAATATTATTCTTTACTTCGTATGAAGGTATTTATGGTATTCGTATCGCTTTTACCTATTTGTTACCCTACCATATTAGTATTCGTACCAGTTTTACCAATTTAATACCCGTAGAGTATTGATACTCGTAACGATTTACCTACTTGGTATCTGTACGAGTGCTCAAAAAATAAACATAACAAAGTGGTATCAAAACAGGTACAGTACCGAAATACCGGCATCAATGGCCATACCTATAACCCTACCGTACCAATATATTCAACACTCACTTTTGTTCAAATTCGATACCGGTATTTTTGGTACCGGTACAGGTATATGTATGGTATCGATTTCATCCCTAATACTGACTACTCATAAGATTATCATATACCATTGTAACACTCTAAGCAAATCTCACATCGACCGTGGACAGGAGAGATCCATTGGTTCATAAGTAATCCAATGCCTCTAAAATCCCCAACATGTTTTGGGCTTAGTTGGCTATGGAGCACATGAAAACTCCACAGTTAAGCAGCTCAAGTGAGGGTAGTATTAGGATGGGTAACCTTTTTGGAAGTCTCCACCAGGGCAACGAAAAACAAATCCGTAAAAACCTGGATGGATAACCCATTGGGGCAAAGTGGACAATATTGATGGTGAGAAGGGTCGGATATTACAAATGGTGTCAGAGTCACTTCTGTTCTGGTTAGGATGGTAGGGCAGACCTCATTGAAGATAATGAGTCCCTAAGGGGGTGATTGTAACAATACCGACTACTGATAAGATTAACATGGATCATTCTAGCATCCTAGCATAATCGCACACAAACCGTGGACAAGAGAGATCCTTCCTAATAATTTGTTGCCTTGTAAATCACCAACATGTTTTGGGCTCAATTGGTCTGTGAAACACTTGAAAACTCCATTTAAGCATGCTTAGATTGGAGTAATACCAGGATTGGTGACTTCCTGAGAAGTCTCCACCGAAGCAAACAAAAACAATTTCGTGAGCTCCTGGATGAGCAATCCATCTGGGGCAAAACGAGCAATATTGATGGTGAAAGAGACCGGATGTTATAAAAGGTGTTAGAAATTACAAAAGTTTAAACCATCTGTGTAATTTATCATACTTAGAGATTATTTTCAAAATTTTATAAAACTACAGATACTATTCGTGTCGTTTGCTAGTTTTTTTCTGTTCAATGTTGGTTGCTATAATATGACGTTGATTATGTTATAACACTATTAGCAAGTTTAGGTGAATAGTAACCGACTTTGATTTTTTAATTTTTTTAATTTTAGAATTTTGTGCATTATGTTTATCTTTTTCTTTCTTTTCTTTTCATATGCATGTTGTGTAATATGGATATCCAAATTGAATTGTTTAGATTCATTTAAGTACTAATTAACTATTTAATATTTAAGAAGTTTTCGTTAAAAATTAAAAACTAAGGAACTAACAAGTTGTGTTGTATTATGTTTGTAAATTTTAAGTTTATAAACACTAAATTCTCATATCTATATTACATTATAAAGTGCTAAAGATGTATCACATGGTAATTACACAAACAACTTTTATTGCAACGTGTACAATGTAGTGAAGTTTATTTATGAGGCTATATTCGTCCGTTAAAGCAAAGTTAAGATGCCTATATGGATATTTAGGTAATTTGATTTTCCTTTATTCACAAACTAAATATTTGATTCCTATTTTAACCCTCACCACCCTTCACCTTATAACTCCCATCATCATTATCTTCCAAGTACCATCCAAATGTTTTAAACAATAATTCCATCTTAATTCCTTCATATCTTCCAAATCCATCTTTTAACAACATAAATATTATATTGTTTGTGTGATAAGATAGCTTTTAATGAAAAAACTATCCTAAATAACCTAAGATAGACTTTTTTTTGCTCATTTATTTTGATTTGTTATTACCATTAATCAATAGAAACAATGCGAATTTTTTAACGGCTTAAATTACATCAAATTTGCCATTCGTTAAATCTTTAACAAGGCCTGAACTTTAATTTTAACGGAAGTAACAACTAAACTCCAATGGAATTACCAATGCAACTCTTAACCCCACCCATAGATTTGATTTGAGTCTTATATGGTTATTTTCTACATAAATATTTATTGAAACAGTCCATACCCATCATCAATTGTTTTACCGTTGACTTTCTAAGAAAAAAATGTGAGTCGGCTAAAATCATTTACATGTAAAATCATTCATAATTGTATCTATTAATTCTAAATATAAGGACAAGTACTCTTGCTCTCTTTATTCTTTTACATTTCTTCATTCACCCCCCTTATTCTTTATTTGCCAAAATTTGTTTCCTCCCTCACATTATAGTAGTAGTTATTATTTATTACTTTAGTACTTATTATTACATAAGTTGTTTGAGTCGTTTCTCTAGCTTGTTCAATACTATGATATTGTTTTTTTATATTAATGCGACATGCTATATTTTATCTATTTTATATCTTTTTATGTATATCACGACTATTTTTTTGTTCTCTCTTTCGACTGCTATATTGAGTATGATATCGTAACGAAACGAACTTAACTGATACCAACCAACTCCCGTCACGTAGTGCGGGGTATCTCACTATATACCCAAAAAAGATAGATATGTTTTGATTGGAAACAATACTTCTAAAAAAACGAGTCATATAAGTATGAATTTATTTAGTTTAAAAAAATTGTAAAATAAAAAAAAATTAGCCCCGCCGCAACACGCGGATTTCTCACTAATATACATATTGCATCTGATAAAAAGAATATTTCCAATTACTTTTTAAAATTTCACAAAACTATCACTAAAATAGTTTTAAAACTCCATCCATTATATATTTTTGGTACAATCTAAATTATAGTTCGAAAACTCCGTACAGTATATATTATTTTAACAAATAAGAAATTCAAGTAATGTTTGTAAAAAAAATATAATAAAAGCGTATCACAATTTTTCTTATAATTTTCTATTTCGATTGTTAAATTGAGTGTTGGCATTGCACCAATATCTTAACCAACCGAATGAAATCAATACTTACATATATTTTGGTTTATACAAAGGGGTTTGTGTAATTCACAAAAAAATAATTATATGGTTTTAAGAGGTTATATTAGATTGATTTTTTTTCACGGATAGATACCACATATTACATAATTCAAAAACCATTTAGCATTAGATTTAGTGTAGTTTGCATTCTTCCATACTTTTACAACAAAAGTACGAATTACCAATCAAATCCTCGCTACTCACCGCCAGAATGTTTACTAGTTACGTATAGTTTATTCTTTTTAAAATATTACAATGTTCATCAAATATTTAAAAACACTACTAATTAGGGGGGAAGGGGCACAAGCTCCGTGTAGCACCGTGCCCACCAATCACATAGTGTCATGTCATTTTAATTCCAAACTAGCTTAAACACCGGAAATATCAAGCCTAAAGTACCCTGAAACCAAGAACCCCACTATTTTACAATACCCACCAATCACATACACCCTATGAGATGGTCCCCACCAAAAAAACTCCACATTTTCTTCTCTTTCTTTAGCTTGTTTCTCTAGTCAAGTGTTCCTAAGCCCCAAATCGAAGCCTCAAATCGAAGCCAAATAACTAGGAGCAGTGTAGCCCCATGGCTAGTGAAGCCACATGCTCAAATTTCATGGTGCCCCGTCCCAGGAATAAAAGTAGATAAAACATGTTGAAAAAACTACCACTTCAATTTGGAATTTAGAAAGGTGGTTCCGTGTTTGCTTTTTCAAATGCGAAATGACATAATAATATTTTTTTTTTTTCCAACAATCGGTTTGGTTTTATTTGCAAGCCTTGATAATAAATCATGAAAGTGATTAATGTATACTACATTATAAATATATTAATACCCATGCTAATTGAACAGTAATTACATTTATGAGGCCTGGCCCACCTTCTTAAGAAAGTTATTTATATAGAATATTAGGAATGATAAACAAATGATGTTGCAGATCAGTTGGTGTGAGTGTTGTTTCTGTTTGTGCCACACCCGGGTTCGAGTCACTCGGACTTTGGTTTTTTCCTTTTTTTTAACTTTCCACCTGTCCGGACACGTGGCTTTTCCCTGTACTTCCTCATACATATAACGCACGTATTGTTATGACCGATCATATACACACACACACACGATATTACCACACACACACTCCATCTCTTTTCTCTCTCGGTCTGTGCTGAGATGCTCGCCGTCCGCCGTCATACTACCATCGTTCCTTGCCATATCGACCGTCGCCGTCGACCGCCATTATACCACCGTTCGTTGTTGTGTCAACGGTTACTGTCCTCCGTACGCACTGATTGTTACCACCGTTCGTTGCCATCTCAGCCGTCGTCGTCCATACGCAGTTGGAGCTCTTAATGGTTAGTTATCTTATCCCACATTGGTAGGAGAGCCTCATTAAGGTTCAGGCTAGTTTAGTGTTTAATGGTTCAGTGCTTAATGGTCCAGCAACATTCCAAGTCTTAATGATTCATCATTAACCATTTCATTCATAAGCTGAAATAAACGCGTTAAATGCTTAACCATTCAGCACTGAATTGTTGAGAGCCTCATTAAGAGACTTACCAAACAGCCCATAAGCAATACTATCATATATCCACTAGATTTGCTCAACTAACCAGAATCGTTTACAGACTCATATCCAAAATAAGATAATCAAAATAAAACCAATCTTCAAGGTCTTGTCATTAGGGAACATGTACTTACATGATGGGCACATTTGTGAGCACGGGCGAAGCTTGTTAGAGGGTGTTTGGGATTGATTTTTCAAAACAAATTATGCGTTTTGAAAAAGTATGGGTGGAGCTGCTTTTAGATTATTGCGTTTTGGTAGCCCAAAATCCATTTCAAAACTTAACCCCAAACACTAAAAATTGTTTATTTGCGTTTTCAAAACGCAGTAATCTAAAAATATATTTTAAAATGCAATCCCAAACACCCCCTTAATGGCTGGTGGTGTCTCGACCCACACTATTTTTTAGCTCAGTAGTGTAAATTTCCGTTTTCATTCAAAAAATTTATATATTGACCCCCCCCCCCCCCCCATTGATTTGAAATTACGTAAATTTGGATTCGTACTTTCTGCACTCACCATTTAAAAGTTTAAGCTCCGCCACCGTGCATTAACATATTGATGTATTGAATATGCTCTAAACAAGTAAATATTATATAACCATATTCCACATTTAAAAATCTTTCAGCTCGGTAGAATAATATTCAAATTTATGAATTAAAATTATATACGTGTCACATGATTTTAATTCATAAAGCAAGGTCCATATGGTCTTAAAATAAAACGAAAATCGTCTATTGTTGATCCTTATAATGTACTTTATGCAACAAAAAGGAAAGAATATCCTCTTATAGGTTCTAATGGTAATGGTTATTGGTTATATTTTGGTTTAAATAAAGATTCCAGATTTAAAAATCTCACAGCTCGGTAGGATAATGTTCAAATTTATGAATTAAAAACATATACGGGCCACATGGTTTTAATCAGAGGCGTCCCCGAGAATTTACGTGCCCTATCCGAACCGTTAAAAAATATGGCCCTTAATCTTTAGTGAATTAAATAATTTAACTAGATGTTATGTGGATCAATAGTATAGCAATAAACAATTGCAAAATAATAGTATTAGAATGAGTGAAATTACATACCGTAATAGACTAGTATCTAACCGACAATTCGTTAAGCACTACTAGTATTCTTGCTATCAAATTGGTGGACTAACTCTTCGCACTTTATACAATTTATGATTTCGTTCTTGATAACTATTATGGCTAATCATATAAGTCTTTCTTAGGATATTGTGGATTGTAAGTATGATTTCAACAACTTTAATTTTGAAAAGCTCCTTTATGCAAATGTCATCGTGATTGCAATGATCAATAACATTCTATATGCAATACACACATTTGGGAAATAACATTCTTCTTTCATATGATCAAAAACATCTTATATGGTTACTAAATTTTTGTGATGTGTCAAATATGTTCAAATTTGAATAGAAAAAAAAACGTTGTTTTTTTATTTTTATTTTTATTTAGGAGGTTAAATAGGTATTGGGCTTATAAATTTTATGGGCTTTGAGTTAATAATATTTAAGTTTTAAATTGATTATTAATGAGCCCAACGTTTAAGTGTTAAATGGATTTTCTATTTTAAAAATACACACACATATATAAGAATTTTATAAAATAAATTGTGCCCCCGATAAAAATGGGCCTAAGCCGGATGGCCTCCGTGGCTTGGGCCAAAGCCGCCTATGGTTTTAATTCATAAAGCAAGGTCCATATGGTCTTAAAATAAAACGAAACTCGTCTAATCTTTATCCTTATAATGTACTTTATGCAGCAAAAAGGAAAGAATATTCTTTGTAGGTTCAAATGGTAATGGTTATTACTTATTTGTTATATTTTGCTTTAAAATAATCCATGGGTGCGTTTGGTTGTGGAATGGTTTGAAATTGAAATTAGAATTTGTGCAGGAATTGAAAATACATATTTATTTGATACAATCGTCCGTACATTTTGTCGTTTTTTCTAATAAAAGATGGGTGCGAAAACGATATCCAGAATGGAAAATACTTATACTTGCAAGTGGATATAAGAAAAAAAAAATACAGTATCCATCGTAGTAGATTTTTATTTGTGCATAAAAACAACAATCACCACGTAGTGCTTTGGCTTCAAACGGTGACCAATTAAAGACGCCAGCAATAGATTAAAGACACTTGCCAAACAGAAACAAAAGAGAGATAACTTTTTATCATTTATATATCTATATATAAAAGAATCTATATCTATATATGGGAATGATATAATGAAAACCCACATTTGGAGTGGAAACCATGAGAACCCTAATGGATGAGATTAAATTGAAGAATTTTGTGTTTGAAATAATAATATTATAATACATATAGTACAATCCAAGTGTAGGATGGTAAACTTCGTTAATAAAGATAATATTATTATAACCATTCTCTCTTCATCACATCAAGTGTCATCTCCATCTCTCTCTTTCTCTCATCCCACCCAAAATAAAAGAGTCATACCTTCTCTATCTCTCTCATTTCTTTCGCTCATCCTTGATCTTCCTCCTCTCTCATCCCACCCAACAAACCGCCGTTCCTCCTCTCTCATCTCCATCTCCTCCCATCTCCAATCTCATCTCCATCTCTTCCCAACCCCATCTCCTCTCTCATCTCCATCCCCTGTACCCTCAAAGTCCATGGAGGCAGTACCGGTTCCACGCTGACGCGAGTCGAGGCTGCGCATAAGGGGCACTAAGGCTTCCACCTGAAATTTTTTTATTTAAATAACTAAATGAATTTATACGGATATTATATTACTATGCATAGAGGTGAAGCATAATGGGGTCAGGGTGCCCCGGCCCCCTTGTTTTTTGACTCAGTGGTGGAAGTTAGCGATTTTCGTAAGTCATTTTTATATGAATTGATTCCAGCCCCGCCGATTTGATCTTTCAGCCCCTGCTGATAGAAATAAATTTGGGTCTCGTGATTTTCGGTTCCCACCACTATTTTTTCAAGCTTCGCCACTGACTATGCAAACAAATAGTTTTCATTATCCAACCTGAGTATTACAAGGGACATGAACCTAGTTAATAATATAATACAATCTCTTTTATACAAAACTATTACAATATAAATGCGAAATAGATACTACATAAACGTAAGGAATTTAAACCAACAATATCTGGCGGAGGTTAGTCTCTAAAGTTGTTATGCGTAAGGTTGGGAAGGAGATTGCGACTTACTTGGGGGATTATCAATTTGGAGTTGGGGTCTCGAATGGGGCGGAGGCCATTCTTCACGGCGCAAATAGGTTTTAGAATACATCCCACGACAACGGATCGCATGCTCACTGTTGATTTTTCAAACGCGTTCAACTTGGTCGACCGTACACATCTCCTGCACGAAGTTAGTGTTCACTGCCCATCAATCTACCCTTGGGTCCAGTTTCTTTATGCTCAACCTGCAAGGCTATACGTGGGTGATACTTGCATTGTGATGAGTTGTCAAACACACCTTGTTATTATGTTAATTTTGTATATATTTTAGTCTTTTATTGTATACTTTTAGTCGGTCTTAGTTATTTATTAGTGTGCATGTGTTTTGTAGGTGTTCATGGACGTTGGGGCGTAGACGAGAATTTTGGTCGAGCGAAGAACACCCGAGTCAAGAGCACGGAGTTATAATAATAATAAATAATAATAATAATAATAATATAATAATAATAAAAAAATAAAAGAACCGTGATAGGTCACGGCCCATGAAAAAGCCACAAAACTTGAGAATAATTCTTGGGGGCATAATATACTTGTGACGGCTCCCATCTTCTAGGAGGGCAGCCTTCTTGGCTGGAGAAGCTCGATCGCACGACAAAGAAAAATAGTGGAAGAAGCTTCAATGACCAAGATGCAAGGCTAAATCTTTCGTGACTTTCTCTAGGCGAATGGTTCAATAAGGTTTCACACTTTTTATGTTTATTTAAGTATTGGATTTTGTTTTTGCTTGTGATGACAAACATCTTAAACATTATTGATGCATTAGTTAAGCAAACAATTGATTTGTGTTTTGAGTCTTTTCTTTACAACTTGTTCGGTTGATGACAAAGCTTAGTAGCGGGTTGGGTGACAAAAAGAGGGTTGACTTGACACTTACAATTAGGTAGTTAATAGGGTTTGATGACAAGAACTTGTGCTACCAGTTAATTAACTAATTTCCAGAACTATGTCTATGTGGTTCCCAATCTATAAACTGAAAACTTGTGAAACCTAGAACCTGAAGTTTAGAGGGAGTTGCTTCTTTATTATTATTGTCTTTATTCAAATCAATTCAACTCAACTTTTGCAAGCACCGCAATATTTTACTTCATAAAATATTATTTTAATTAATTAGTTAGTTGATAAAATACTATTAACACTTTCCACATACTCCTCGTGGTTCGACAACCCTACTCCCTATACTGCAGTCCTTGTAGCTAAGGAGTTGTTTTTAATATAGTTTTTGATTAGCACTCGACACGCGATCAAAATGGCGCCGTTGCCGGGGAGTGCGTGCGCTTAGTGTTTTTAGTTTTAGTTGTCTTTAGTTTTAGAAAAAAAAAACTTAAAAAAAAAAAACAAATTTTTTTTTAAAAAATAGTATCTTTTTTTTGTTTCTTTACTTTTTTTTAATTAGTTATTTTCCTTGTTTAGTACTACTTTGGTTTTCTTGTCTTTGTGTGTGCAGGTTATTATATTTGTATACATCGAAAAAACTGCTAAAAGAAACCAATCCTTACACCAATTTAAACTTACCATGAGTTACCACAGCCACCACAGTGTTCCTGAGGATCTACCTCCTCAGAATCCACCACCACCTATTCCACCTATACCACCACAACCACAAAACCCACCACCAGTACCACAATTCCAACCTGCCCGAAACACCCGACCAGTCATACCACAGCAGCAGCAAAACCTTGAAAACCAACAGCTGCATCGCATCCCTCAACAGTTTGATGAGGAGAGTTTTCACAGTACATGGCAGACTGACTGGGACAGAGAATCTGAGCATGAGGAGTATGACGGCAGATATGCCGACGTCAGGTATGATGATTTTGATCAGGATGGGTTCGACTTGCATCCTAGGCGTCCAATCCCACGTAATCAGGTACGTCGCTTTAATCAAGGGAACCGGGTTGGGAGGCAAAGGGTAAATAACCAGGCACCAAGAGGTGTGCCACGATTTGATGCGGGTGATATAGGGGATGATTTAGAGTTTGTAGATGGTGTCCCACAGCTTGTTCAGAGGGCACCAGCTAGGTGTGGGGTAGATAGTCACTTTAGGCCAGTCATTATGCCTAATTCATCAGCTATTGTGACACCCGTAGGTAGGAATGGTAGAGCTTTTGAGGTTAAACCCGATTATTTAGGCCACTTACCTGAGTTCTATGGTAAGAGATCAGAGGAGCCCTACTTACATATTGCAGCTTTTGAGTCTATTTGTAACACTGTAGGAGGGGCTGGGTTTACTAAGGATCAGGTTATGCTTATGTTGTTTCAATTCACTTTGAAGGATAGGGCTAGGCAGTGGTTTGCAACCCTGACCCCAGGTAGCATTTTTACTTGGCAAGAAATGCAGCAGGTGTTTTTAGAAGAGTATTACACTATGAGTAAGACTTCTGAGGCTAGAAAAGCAATTAGAGCCTTTGAGCAGAATTCAGGTGAGACATTTCATGAGGCCTTTACTAGATTTAAGGAGTTGCTTAGGAAGTGCCCACATCATGGCATTGAGACTTGGGAGCTTATTAAAGCATTTTATGATGGATTATTACCTGATGAGGTTAGGGATCTAACAGCTATTAGCAGTGGTACTTTTTTCACTAACACGGTAGCTATAGATTGGGGGTACTTAGAGAGGATGAGTGCAACTTCTAAGAGACAGGCACATTCTAGTAGGAAATCTAAATCATCTTCTGTTAGGGCTGTTGATTATGAGGCTGAAGAGAGGATAGAAAAACTTAAGCAGCAGAATTTGATCTTAGAAAAACAGGTAGCCCAGTTAAGAGTAGGAAAAAGTGATGAGGTGAAGGTAGGTAGTGCTTTTAATGTTTATACTGAATGTAATGAATTTGGTCATATTGCAGCCGAATGTGTAGGTGAACAGGTAAATCAAGTCTATGGAGAAAGAAAACAGTACGACATGAATTCAAATACATATCATCCTGGACTGTGCAATCACCTCAATTTCAGGTATGGTAACCCGAATAACCAATTAAATCCTAATTTTTCTAATTCTCATGTGCAGGGTGGAAATGAGCAGCAGCACTGGAACCGACAGCAGGGCACTTCAGATGGAAGCAGTAATCAGTTACATGTGATTCTGGAAGCTATCAAGGCAGTCCAGGAGGATGTTAAGGGAATTAGGAAGGATAATGAAGCGCGGGACAGGACTGTGGAAGCCTTGTCAAAACAGGTAGGCCAGCTAGCTGCTCAGATGTCAGGGAGAGACCCAGGTAAACTCCCTAGTGATACTGTACTAAATCCTGCTCACCAATCCTCCTCCAGAAGTCTACACATCAACGCGGTAAGTATTTTCCCCACCTCTGAAATAGGTAGTGTAGACAGTACTCCACCAAAGTTTGTTGAGGGAATGGTGGAGGAGTGTAACACTGAATCTGAGTCTGAACCTGAACAAGAAAAAATTTTCAAATTAAATCTTGAGAGTAAGAATGTGAAGAGTGGGTTTAATGAGACTAAGTGTGAGGGTGAGAATGTGAAAAAGGTACCCTTTCCTATGGCTCTATTAGATCCTGCTAAGAGAAAAGATTTAATTAAACGGGACCCACCAAAGGATGAGAAGTGGGAAAATTTTAAAACTGTCAAAATAAATTTACCGTTAATTAATAAAATTGAAGAATGTCCCGATCAGGTTCAGTGTCTGAAAGAATTGAGTGCCCAAAAACGACGGCATAAACTTCCTAAACAGTTAGATTTAAGTGCCAGTGTGAATGCCGTGTTGTTGGGCACCCTTCCCCCAAAACTCCAAGACCCGGGAGCGCCTATTATTGTTATACAAGTTGGTGATTTTCAAGTGGATAGAGCGCTTCTGGATTTAGGAGCTAGTGTGAGTGTTCTACCAGGGAGTTTATACGATCGGTATGATTTTGGTCCATTACAGAAAACCAACACAACTGTGGTGTTGGCCGATCAAACTCCTTCATGTCCTAGGGGGATTGTAAGGGATGTGATTGTTAAGGTTGGAGAGTTTTATTACCCGGTAGATTTTTTAGTGCTTGATTGTGTTAAAAACACACAACCAACTGTCATTCTGGGTAGACCGTTCCTGGCTACTGCTAAAGCCATTATTAATTGTGCTGAAGGGACGGTAAAAATGAGGTTTGGGGATAGGAAGATGAGTCTTAAGGTGTTCTCAAATACCGCTAATCATAAAACTAACAAAAGTGGATCTCCTGTGAAGGAAAATGGAAAAGAAAAGACAGAATGTTTTGTGATTAACAGGATGGAACTAGTGAGCAAGAATAACACTAAGAGAAAACGAAGGAGAAGGAAGAAGAAGGCCAAGAAGCCACCTGAACCAGATAGTGAGAAGGAAAAGTTGGCATTGTTGGGGCTAATAAGGAGAACTGAGGATGAGTTACCTGGGTGTAGGAGGAGCACACACTTAGAGGTGTGGGGACACAAACATCCCACTAGACCACCATGAGTAGATGTGTCAGGTATGTTTACTTGTAGAGTTTGTATAGTTGTGTAGAGTATTAAAGGTACGTTTTTTATTTTATTTTTAGAGTTTGAGTCTATTTTTGGTTTTTCTGGGAATGCTTGGAGTTTAACTTTGCAATCAGATAACCTCGCCTGTACTCAATCTCCATTCAGGCGGGATAGATCTGTACACCATCGGTGTATAAGGCATCCCAGAATTTTATGTTTTTATTTTTCTTTTGAGTCTTAGTTTCAGGTTTGTTTATCGGCCGCGAAAGAAATGCTATACGGCTCGATTGGGAGGAACTGCAGGGACTCAGATGCGTATTGCTTATCCAGGGGAGTCTGTTCCTTTTACTGTTGTATTTTATTTTTATTTCTGCTTTATTTTATTCCTAGCTCACATTGAGGACAATGTGTCATTCAAGTGTGGGGGTGGGGAAATTTCATTTTTATTTATTTTGGAGTCTTTAAAAAAAATAAAAAAAGAAAAAAAATTGAAAATGTCTTGAAAATAATTCCTAAAAAGCATTCTAATCAGACATAAAACAGTTCTTTCAGTACCTACCAGTTGTTTCTTGATTGTTTTGGCAGTAGATCCTTAGTCATGGTCTAATTTATGGAAAAGTAATATGAACCGTTTTCAGCAGTTATTTTTAAGGAAAAATGTTTAGAATTGCCTGACTAGGTTTAACAAGCTATTGGTAATAAATACATGCACACATCAGTAACCCATTTCCACACTTTGGTGAGATCTTGAGCCTACTAGATGATAGATTGATACATATATATTTTCATTTGTTGAGTGTAGGCCAGATGTTTCTCTGTTGCAGAACTTGTGTGATTTGATACATGCCGAGGTTGTAGACTAGATATGCACATAGATGATAAAGGCAATTTAGGTTTCCCCTTTTTCTTTTGATACCCACTTATTTGTTATGTGTTTACCTGTTTACCTAAAATCACCTTTAGTAGCCATGTTGAGCCTATACCCTTTCGTTTGTTAAACCTATAAAGTTACCCAAATTGACCTATTAGCCGTTGTTTAAGAAAACTGATGACATCCATTGTGTTTATGTTTATGTTTAGGTGTTTGATATATGTTAAGTTGTGAAGAAAGAATAAAGAAAAAAAAAGAAAAAAGAAAAATAAAAAAATAAAAGTATGTGTTATAGGTCGAATATGATCGAAGTTGTGATTATTAGCAGTATCGTGAATAAGGATTGTCATTCAAGTTGTTTCACCATTTTATTTTAGCCACTTCTAGCCTAAACGTTCACTACCTTTACCCTAAGCCCAAAACCCGTAAGTCCTTTAGATATGTGCATTGTCTACAGTTGAGGTGTGATTGTTATACAAGTCTATGATAACAGAGTTACATGTTTGGTTTTGAGTGAATAATGCTAGCGCATTACATGCTAGTCCAGATATTAAACCGAGTGGAGTGAAAAATTGTGAGGGGTGTGTTGCATGAACATAAAAACCGGACGCATGTTAGATTTAGTCAGGGTAATTCTGTTTTTAAATGGAGATCAATTTGACTTGCTGAATTAACACATCTAATGCTGATCTGTAAATAAAGTATGACTTTGGACCTTAGCTAAGGTATGATGGGCGACTGGGGTGCTAGTCTGTGATAATGTCTTGAGCAGAGTGTAGATAATTTTTTCGAGACGAAAAAAGATAAGTGTGGGGGTGTGATGAGTTGTCAAACACACCTTGTTATTATGTTAATTTTGTATATATTTTAGTCTTTTATTGTATACTTTTAGTCGGTCTTAGTTATTTATTAGTGTGCATGTGTTTTGTAGGTGTTCATGGACGTTGGGGCGTAGACGAGAATTTTGGTCGAGCGAAGAACACCCGAGTCAAGAGCACGGAGTTATAATAATAATAAATAATAATAATAATAATAATATAATAATAATAAAAAAATAAAAGAACCGTGATAGGTCACGGCCCATGAAAAAGCCACAAAACTTGAGAATAATTCTTGGGGGCATAATATACTTGTGACGGCTCCCATCTTCTAGGAGGGCAGCCTTCTTGGCTGGAGAAGCTCGATCGCACGACAAAGAAAAATAGTGGAAGAAGCTTCAATGACCAAGATGCAAGGCTAAATCTTTCGTGACTTTCTCTAGGCGAATGGTTCAATAAGGTTTCACACTTTTTATGTTTATTTAAGTATTGGATTTTGTTTTTGCTTGTGATGACAAACATCTTAAACATTATTGATGCATTAGTTAAGCAAACAATTGATTTGTGTTTTGAGTCTTTTCTTTACAACTTGTTCGGTTGATGACAAAGCTTAGTAGCGGGTTGGGTGACAAAAAGAGGGTTGACTTGACACTTACAATTAGGTAGTTAATAGGGTTTGATGACAAGAACTTGTGCTACCAGTTAATTAACTAATTTCCAGAACTATGTCTATGTGGTTCCCAATCTATAAACTGAAAACTTGTGAAACCTAGAACCTGAAGTTTAGAGGGAGTTGCTTCTTTATTATTATTGTCTTTATTCAAATCAATTCAACTCAACTTTTGCAAGCACCGCAATATTTTACTTCATAAAATATTATTTTAATTAATTAGTTAGTTGATAAAATACTATTAACACTTTCCACATACTCCTCGTGGTTCGACAACCCTACTCCCTATACTGCAGTCCTTGTAGCTAAGGAGTTGTTTTTAATATAGTTTTTGATTAGCACTCGACACGCGATCACATTGGCGCCTCCACCGGGGTCCAGCAGGGGGATCCTCTGGGACCGCTCCTGTTCGCGCTTGTCCTGCACCCACTAGTCCTTCGTGTGGAAGAATGCTGCTCCCTCCGCTTTCATGCTTGGTACTTAGACGATGGTACGATTATGGGGGAGGCTGAAGAAGTGGCCAAAGCCTTGGAGATTATTCAAAACGAGGGGCCGAATTTGGGGCTTGCGCTTAATGTTAAGAAATCGGAAGTCTTTGGCCATCGTGCAATGGAGCGAAAAGGAAACCTGGATTGTTCCCTGATGACATTAGGAGACCGGAAAGGGGTGTGAAACTCCTCGGGGGGGGGGGGGGGGCGTAAGCCGTGATGGGGGCTATATTAGTTCATTAGCGGTTAAAAGAGCTCGGCGAGCTGTGGATCTGATGGGTCTTCTTGAGAAGCTGCGGGATCCCCAAAATGAACTCCTTCTGCTTCGCTCTTGCATGGGGTCTCTAAGCTACTATTTGGTCTTCGGACGTGTCAACCGGACTTTGTTACTGAAGCCGTATCTATTTTCGACAAGGGGCTACGTGAGGCGGTTGAAGATATTGTCGTATTGGGGGCAGTTTTTTGGGGATTTTTAATGGCGGGTGGCGTCCTTGCCGATACGTTAAGGAGGGCTTGGGCTCTTCTCGGCAGAGGACGCAGCTGCGTATGCCTTTGTTGCCTCCAGGGTGCAGTCCTGGAAGTTGCAAGACCACATCTTAAGGAGCAGTGGCGTGGTGGGGATTGACTCAGATTACAAGCTAGCGCTGGACATTGTTCGCAACTCTTTTCTTGATCTTGACCTGGGCGGTTTCATGGATAAAGACACCGCCCCCAAGAAAGCCCAAAAAACCTTGGCGAGTGCATTTACCCAGAAAACCCTTCACAATATGGAAGAGAAGTTTGGTATGACCCCCTGTCAGAAAGCGGTGTTCGAATGCCTCAAAGGGGCACATGCTCAAGATTTCCTAACTGTCCTCCCGATCGATGGGCTTGGGCAGCATATGTCAGCTATCGAATACCGGGCCATCTTGAAGTACAGACTTATGATCCCTATGTTCCCTGTTGACGAGTCGTGCCCAATTTGTAAGAAGCTTGCTTGGATAAATTTGGGGAACACGCTCTACATTGTAAGGAAATGCCGGGATTTAAGTACCGACATGACTTAGTTGGGGATGCCTTGTGGGATGTTTTGCGAAAGGCTGGGATCTCAGCTAAGAAAGAAGCCCCAGTTAATTTTCTGACGGACTCGCTAGACGGGCGGTCCACCTTACGACCAGCGGATGTCCTTGTGTTCGGATGGGCTCAAGGTAAGCATGTGTGTGTTGACCTCACTGGGGTGTCCCCTCTGGTGGGGCTTCGGGATGTAAGGTTCGTAGCGGGGCAAGCAGTCTTGAAAGCTGAATCAAAGAAAGTCGCTAAACATGCAAACGCTTGCCTGGAAAACCAGCATGTCTTCGTACCCTTCGCTTTTGATACCTTTGGGTTCCTTGCCCCCGAAGCCATTCGATTTCTAGATCGGGTACAAAAGGTGACACATAGTAATTGCTCGACAGCCAGAGACCAAAATTTTATTTTTAATAGAGTAGGTTTTGCTATCCAAAAGGGAATGGCAACGCAGCTTGTTGCCCGCTTACCAGCCTTCCACTTGTAATGTGTTTATGGGTTTATAACAAATGAAATATGATATTAGATAAAAAAATAATTTGATCTTGATGTTTCGTGTTTTACATGGATCCCTTAATGTACATTTTACGTTTTCACTCACACGTGTAAATATTATCATACCAAATTCATATTTTGACAATAAAATTTCATTCATTTTTTTAGTTACATAACATATATCAGATCGTTCTGAATGAGAAAGTTTAGTGTAAAAAGTATTTTAACGTACAAAGTGTAAGAAGTGTTTGGGTCCTTTGATCAAAATAAATCAATGGATGAGATTGAAAGAGGAAAATTATACGTTGAGTTTCTAAAAAATGAGGAGAAGGGCAAAATAGGTATAACCCACAATGGTTAAGTTCCACCCCCATTTTTTTAACGTCCATAACTTTTTCATACGACATTATTTTAAAAAAAAACACACCATAAAAACAAGCATTTTATCCTCTTTCATTTCCATATCATGTTGCTATATATATATATATATATATATATATTTTTAAAATGTTTTTTTGCTGGGTTGATAGTACTTGCGTCTAAATGTAAACACTTGATATTATTACTTGTGTTTAAACATGTCTGAACCCACATGATATTTTAAGTAAAACTACAAAACAACTTATAAGTTTTTATATTGCCACCGTCACCACGTATCATGCGGCATACCAACAGATCATTAAAATAACAACTTACATTCTTGTTCTTTACTAATCTTGATTCTGGGTTCACCAATCTAGCATAATTTTGTGCTTCCTGTGACCAACTGATGATATTTTAACAACTTTCAGCTGTTGTAGTCTTCAGTTTAATCACCATTATAAGAAGCACTTAGATTAGTGAGCATCGAGTTATACCAGCAGTGCTGCAGTGGCATCAAACAGATTAGTGTGGACATGTGTATCCTCACATGGATCAGTGACCTGTAAACTCAATCTCTCAGCTTCTAGACAATGACCCACCTAATATTGCAAGTCAACAGATTCACATACAAGTTCTATTGAAGTTTCCTAAGATTCTATCAGTTATGATATTTGCCTTCGTTTGACTTTCTCAACATTCATAGCATGCTTTTTATTGACCAAACTCATTCTTTTACACAACAATTCTAAATGTTGCCAAAAACCACTCATCTTCATTTCCAATTTATACCCATAATGCATTTTTTTATATAAAAACTTGATTTTACTTACTTGCGTTTAAACAATAATAACTTGCGTCTAAATGTAAAATCTTGATATTACTTACTTGCGTTTTAGCATGTATAACTTGCGTTACTAGGCTTGTTCTGGTTCAGACATGTTTAAACGCAAGTAATAATATCAAGCGTTTACATTTAGATGCAAGTACTATCAACCCAGCAAATTTTTTTTTATTTTAAAAAAAATATAGCAATATGGTATGGAAATGAAAGAGGATGAAAAACTTGTTTTTATGGTGTAATTTTTTTTTAAAAATAATGTCGTATGAAAAAGTTATGTCCGTTTTAAAAATGGGGGTAAAACTTTAATGACGCTAAGAAATTACCATCGTGCCCCTGATTATCAAATTTAATCCTACGCTCCATATTGTTTCTTACACTTTGTACAATAACTCACTTCTTACGCTAGTCTCTCCCGTTCTGAATATCTCACTAAAAATAACAAAAACCCATGTACTAAAAAAAGTATTTAAAAATATATCTTGTGAAAATTTTTTAGTATGTTGCGAAGAACAAGAGGCTCATTGCCTAAAACTTTGGAAACAACATTTTTCAAATTTTTTTTTAATTCAGAAAATTGATTCGGAGCTGATTAAAGTATCCAAACAGTTTTTTTTTTTTTTGTAATTTTCTAAAGAATAGAGGACCATGTTTGATAGATAATATTACGATTAAAGTATCCAGATGCTGACTGGGCTGACTGTCCTAACACTCATCGATCCACATATGGATACTGTGTTTATAGTGGACCAAATATCACATCTTTGTCTTCTAAGCGACAGTCGAACATCTCTCGCTCCAGTGCTGAAGTCATATATCGCAGCGTTGCAAATGTCGTTGCTGAAATTTGTTAACTTCGTAACCTTTTGTTGGAACTTCACAAACCAGCCACCGATGCAAGTTTAGTCTATTGTGACAACATCAATGCTGTCTACCTATCTTGAAATCTAGTTCAACATCAGGGTACGTAGCACACCAAGCTAGATATTCATTTTGTTCATGACTTGGTACAACGGGGCAATGTTCGCATTCTTCACATCCTGACTTGCTTTAAAGTGGCTGGTATTTTTACCAAAGGTTTACCTAGAGTTCTATTTGATGATTTGAGGTCCAGTCTAAGTTTTCAAACTCCTCCAGCTTTAACTGCGGACTGTAATAGATAATATTATGTATACACATAATTTAGAAAGTGATTGATCATATATTGGCATGTAGAGCTCTAACATAATCATCTCCACTAATGTAGGAGAGCATATGTATTATTTTTATGATTCAAATCAATGGAAATTATCAAGGGAGCTCATTAAAAATACAAAATGATCGATATCATGTGATTTGACTTTAGCCGACTAGGTCTGATTCTCATCTTATTATTGGGTTTGTGGAGACTTGATTTGGGCTCGGATTAGAAGACATATAAGTGGCAGACCAATTAAATTGAAGACCTGGCCCGTTTTATTTAATTAGCCCATTATTAGTTTTCTTGGGGATCAAGTTGTAAACCCTAATCTTGTATTATTAATATAGGCATCTTGTACTTGTAATCCTCATCACGAGTGAGGCAGAAAGCAATAATAAAATATCCTGGTTGCAGCCCGTGGACGTAGGTCAGCCGACCGAACCACGTAAATCCTTGTGTTCTCGTGTTCGTTTATATTTTATCTTTTGCAGTTTGTTTGTGTTTGGTGTGTTGATCGAAAGATCGAATCCTAACAACTGGTATCAGAGCTTAGGCTCGTTACACACAGGTAAAACATAACGTAAGAGATAGATCGATTGGATTGTTTGTTATATTGGCAGAAGGCCGTATAATATATTAATATATTTTTTCGTTCGAGACACTGTTAACCACAAACAAGAAAGCTTGACTTTGTCACCTATAATTATTGTTTTGTTCCTTTTCTTTTCTTTGTGTCGATCAGCAAGGAGAATAATATAATAATAATAATAAATAAAAAAAATACTCAGCCATTTTTTGATTTGTAGTTCTCGCCAAGAACAAAAGCCACGTTTTTTTATTTGCTTGTGTTAGCATCTAAAATAAGAAGGTAGGGGATTGCTCGTTTTTCCCGTTCGTTTCATCCGACACTTGATCAAGAAGAAATCGTTCAGGTACATTCGTCGTGGTTCGTTTTTTCAGTTTCTTGATTAAGGTTTGATAACTGGGTTTATCTTTGGCTGAATACTGTTACGGGTGGTTGGCGTATTTATCGGGCAGTTTGGCCGGGTGGTATAATCAAAGGGGTTATTATTTTTTATTATTATTTTGTTTGTCCAAGATTATTTTTCTGGTTGTTTTACCGAGATCCAAAGTCTAGAAATTACTCAGTTTGAGACAATGGCTGAGAGTGGTAAACTTCAGATTGAGAAGTTTGATGGAAAAGACTTTGGTTGGTGGAAAATGCAAATGGAGGATTTGCTGGTTCAGAAGGATTTGGACATGGTATTGGGTGACAAACCGGAGAAGTTAAAGCAGGACGAGTGGGAGGCCTTGGATAAAAAAGCTAAGGCAGTTATTAGATTGTCGCTAACGAAGGATGTTGCGTTCAACATTCTGAAGGAAACCACAGTGCGTGGGATTATGGATGCACTTACTAATATGTATGAAAAGCCTTCGGCAGCTAACAAGGTTTTCCTGATACGTGAACTGGTGAACACGAAGATGAAAGAAGGAAGTTCAGTTACAGGGTACATCAACAACTTCAACTCGATTTTGTCAAGACTTGGGTCAGTTGGCATCAAATTCGAGGATGAGGTTCAGGCTTTACTACTGTTATCATCATTGCCAGATAGTTGGTCAGGGACTGTTACAGCGATTACTAGTTCTACCAACGAGTTCACTTTTGATGGGATTCGGGATTTTATTCTGGGCGAGGACGTCAGACGAAGAAATTCAGGTGGATCATCAAGTGAATTACTGAATGTTGGCAGAGGAAGGAAGAATAACAAGGTAGTGGGAGCAAGAACAGGAAGAGGAGTCAGTCTAGGGCTCGAGGCGATGTGACTTGCTGGAACTGCAAAGAGGTTGGACACTTTAGGAATCAATGTCGAAACGAGAAGAAAGAAGTTAACACTGCATCAGATTGCTCAGATGATGACGCATTAATCTGTAGTGTAGAGAGTTATGTGGATTCCTGGGTCATGGATTCTGGTGCTTCATTTCACGCTACCCACAACACTGAAGCATTGCGGAATTTGAAAAAGGTGACTTTGGTAAGGTAAGACTGGCGAACAATGATTAACTTGATGTTACGGGCATGGGTGATATGGATATAGTAACTTCGGCCGGTTCAAGGACTTTGAAGGATGTCAGGGTGATTCCAAGCTTAAAGAAACAGTTGATTTCAGTTGGGCAGTTGGATGAACAGGGATATGAGGTTAAATTCGGGAACGGGCAGTGGAAAGTTATCAAGGGAAATCTTGTCATAGCTCGAGGAAGAAAGCGAGGTTCGCTTTACATGGTCAGTTTACCGTCTGAGGGAGTGACCGTCCCAGTTCAGAAGAGAAACAAAGTCGGGTTCACAGAGTCTTGTGGGCAGAAGAAGGTTTGTTTTGCAGATGATAAACCCAGAGCCACAGGTAAGATTCAGGTTGAGCGTGCTAGGAAAGGTTCAGAACTACCAGTCAGGGGTTTTCGTGGCAGTGGGAGCATGAGTTGTGCTTCAGTCAGAGTTACTAGACGACAATGGGTTAAGAGAACCAGTATTCCAGCTGTCAAAGTCTCTCCAGGTGATTATCTGCTTTATTCGGAGAGTGTTTATTCTCAGGGTGTTTCAGGATCCGGTAGTTCGTGTCAGTGGGAGCCGGTAGAGACAAAGAATGGGTCAGCGGCAGACATAACCATGACTGATGTGTTAGAGCTCGGGGGAGCTTTAACGAGCCTTCAGGTTAACTGATGAGAAGGCCGCTGCAACCAGGAAAATGAGGAAGATTACAAGAGGTACAAGTGTTCACAGCGCATGGTAGTTTGAAGATTATCAAGCCTCCAAGTGGGAGATTATTGGGTTTGTGGAGACTTGATTTAGGCTCGGATTAGAAGACATATAAGTGGCAGACCAATTAAATTGAATACCTGACCCGTTTTATTTAATTAGCCCATTATTAGTTTTCTTGGGGATCAAGTTGTAAACCCTAATCTTGTATTATAAATATAGGCATCTTGTACTTGTAATCCTCATCACGAGTGAGGCAGAAAGCAATAATAAAATATCCTGGTTGCAGCCCGTGGACGTAGGTCAGCCGACCGAACCACGTAAATCCTTGTGTTCTCGTGTTCGTTTATATTTTATCTTTTGCAGTTTGTTTGTGTTTGGTGTGTTGATCGAGAGATCGAATCCTAACACTTATGTCACAAAGGAGGAATTCACAAATGAAGGTGAACCGAATCAAAGATTGTTGGGACTGTTTTATGATCATATTGAGCATGTTATGATTAAATTGAAGATCTTTGTAATGATGCTGCTGATGTTGATCGTTGTAAACCTTCTATCGTATGCCTATTACAACATTATCATTAGGGAAGAGATACAGGCTTTAACTGATTAGATATAGGAGATACAGCCAACCTTTAAGAACACTTGAGTTTATTCCTAACTAGTTTTCTTAGACAGCATAAACATACATATAGCATAAAGTTTTTTACTAGAGAAACAAAAAAACGTAAACATTTATGAACTACAAATATCAATAAGTAGTGATAAAACTACAAATAATCGTAAGGCTATATGGTGTGGGAGCAACCTTCCCCAACGTCCCCAATTGCTACTTCAGCGTCACCTTATTTTCCCCCTTTACTCCCCCAAAGTTTGGAAATGGTATTCCCCCAATTCCCCCATCCTTTTTTATTATATAAAGATTGATTAAAAAAAAATGGACCAATGAAATAGCTCGGCACATTCGGTGATATTCCACCAATTTCACCGAAAAGCAAGGGGGGTGAGGGGTATTACCGATCGGTGACAGGGCAACTCAGCCCACCGAAACTATACCGTTGAGTCTAATAGTAGTAGAAGAGAAAGTAAAGAAGATAGACATAAAAAGTTTTTGTGGACGTACTACATGGTAGGTTTGTTTGCTAATAGGGCGCGCCAGAGCTTTCTAATTCTTGAAACACCCTATCGTTTGTTTTGGTTTCTTGATTACTAGTTGCAATTGTACCATGATGAGAGATATGTGATCGGTTTATCACATATCGTTGTATGTTCAAGTCTTTGCCAAAATAAAATTTAAAACAAACATGAAAATCCAAACTAATATGACGGTCTCTTAGTTTTGTGAAATGGGGAAAAAAAAGTCCCCTCTTTATTTCCAAACTATATCTTGAATCACCTGTGTCACATATTTCTTCTGTATTGTATGTCAAAATGTATATGTTATAATAAATGATGTAATATTTAATGACATAAGATACAACTCATGACTCATGATCAAAAAAAACAATTCCTAGTCAGTGTGAACCATAAGTTGTTAGCAACACCGTTTGTGGTCAACATATGTAAGCTCAAGAGTTTTAGTCTGCCATTCGTGTTCACAAGTTCAAAGTTTTTAGGTTAATCGAATCAATTATGTTTCCAATACAATCAACCTAAGGAAAATAACATGTCACCATATGGAATTTAGAATTTTATAGTGGAATGCTTCAGGATTAACAAAATACCCCTTTCTCCCAACCACAACCGCTTTATAGTTTTCTTGTTCTTCTTCAATCATCACATCACGAATCCACAAAACCATTGACTAATCTGAACCAAAATCGAAGCACGTTCCAGAAAATATTGCCTAATCTAACCAAAATCAAAGCAATGTGAGCAAATTGAAGATCGTTTTCTAGCTAGCTTCTTTCACATTTCACTTACTTAGCTTTAAGTATTCATATCTTATTCACCTTCTCGATATTGGACATATCTTTGCTCGTAGTTTAATTTTAATTAAGAAGAATGTTAATTTATAAATTATTAATTATATGCTTAAATAAATACAATTATGTGTTGAAAATAAGTGAAAAATGATTTCAGTTATCTATATCTATATTACTTTTACATCAATTTTAAGATGACATACCAAGAGTCATAGTGTAATTCTCTAATTTTTTACAATTCTTTCCTTTATACCCTTGTTGTACAATTTTTGAGGCCAATAGTATAAACCACTAATGCAATAGGAAAATTAACCCAACCCATGAACCTTAAAACCATAACATTCAAATCATTCCCTCATCAATGGCCCTCTTGAATGGTATAATAATTGTGAGTAACATTTCATTTGATTAAAGCATTCATTGTTTTTGAAACCTTTCACTTGAATGAAATTGAATCATCTCTTATATTCATAAGATTTTTATTGTACTTAATGGTGGTAATAAAAGTCTTCTTTAATTTAGTTTCTCAAGCTTCCGCTATAAATAATTATTCATTGCTTAAAGATGTCATGGCATAGATATCTTAATTGTATTACCAAATTAATTCATGACCTTAGTCATTGACCATGTATTATATTGTTGCTTTATATCAATTCTTTTGTTTATATTCACTTATTCTCTGTGAATTGATATCTTAATTGTATTACCAAATTAATTTCATAACTAAAATACGTGATACCTAACACACAACATGCGACAAAAAAACCCGCAACAACGTAGGGCATTCCTACTAGTCTTTTCTTACAAGATGTCGGTACTTAAATATCCAAGATGTTACATTAATAAAACTAGAAGTCGGTAATGTCCATGTAACGAAAGACCTTAAAAAGACTAAAAAAAAGTGATGTATTTGTCTGCTACATATTTAAAAGTGATATTCTTATTATTCTTTAAAATTCTATTATATGTTTTAATCTACTTGTTAAGACCAATTTTTTTTTTTAACTTTTAAATATAAAAATATATAATTATTTTATTAGCTTGTATTTTAAATAAAAAGTAATCACTCAAGACAAACATTAGAACAGTACCCTATTATTTATAAGCTCTATTATTTGTGTTTAGTCTACCATCCTATTTCTTTTGTCCAAAAACGAAAAAAATGTTTTTGGGTATGTAAAGTTAATACACAATTGTGTTATATGAGTGAAAAGAAATTACAAAGAAATTTCATTAAAATGTTGTAATTCATAGCACAAAGGTTGGGTTTGTAGGCCTGGCATTGGGCCAAAGTGTTTGCCTATTGTGTGGACTGTTTAGTCATTTCTAATGGCTAATTATGAGGCCCATTACTTCCATTTTAGTTAAAAGTTATACACCTTTCACTAATTCACTGTACGATATGCATACCAACCAAGAGTTGTTCTTTTTATGGATAGGATGACCCAACTTGATTGTATATAAGTAGGAGAACCTCAAGCACTTAGAGATATCAATATGTAGTCTAACTTACCTACTACTACCATAAGAATTCCCTCACCGTCCATCCAAGTTTCTATATCTTGTTGTACATCTAATACCTCCTAACCATGTCAGAAATACTTCCAAATGGTGGCGGATGTGAGTCATCCGTCATCACAACTGAAAAACCACAAAGCCGTCGGCTCAAAGGCTTTATATTATCTCTAGTTGACTACCCTCCTGGTTTTTCACGTAAGGTAAGGTATCATATCATATCCATCATATCATGTCTTTTTATCTTTATATTAATTTCATGATGTTTGGTTGACAGGTGGTGGCGAAGTGGTGGCAACATTCCTATTGGTGTTTGTGACATGTGGAGCAGCAGCACTTACCACAAGTGATGACCGTAAGGTGTCACAACTTGGAGCCCTCGGTTGCTGGTGGCTTATTGTTACTGTTATGATCTATGCTGTAGGACATATCTCTGGTGCACACATGAACCCTGCTGTCACGTTAGCATTTGCAACTGTTGGTCATTTCCTTGGATTCAGGTATGCGACTAGACATCACTAATATGTACACGTTT
Organism: Ambrosia x helenae; assembly: GCA_030844895.1. Classification (NCBI taxonomy): domain Eukaryota; kingdom Viridiplantae; phylum Streptophyta; class Magnoliopsida; order Asterales; family Asteraceae; genus Ambrosia; species Ambrosia x helenae. The sequence goes on from JAUTDX010003493.1 coordinate 57,182, forward strand.
TTGCGTTAGAACCATACATCTAAAAAAAATTCTAACCAAAAAGCAAAGTATATATGGTTAAAGTGACATGGATGGGACCTTGAGTCTTTGAGACCATTGAACGAGCCAGGCAATTAGGCATGTTGTGTAGTAGTTGGCAATCTCCAACATCTCCATTTATTCTATTTCTATATTTATCATTAATGCATGGGACATGTCAATTTCAACTTATGAACATATGAGGTGTGTAGGACATCTGATAATAAATTCATGTCTAATTTTCTTAATTGACAAAACTTCAAGACTTAAATATCCAAAAACTAATAATAACATTTATGAAATCCTTTATGAAAATTTGAAAGGAAAGATTTGAAAAAAAATATATATTATTTTGCGTCAATCCAACAAGAGATGTACCAGAAAACTACCTTTTGTTGAATCAAATAATTATCATGAGTAGTTCAATCTATGTAGTTCCTATATATGCAGCAGCACAGCTGACGGGGTCCATATCAGCTTCGTTTGCGCTACGGGTGTTGCTAGAACAGGTAAAACATTTAGGACAACAACACCTCAGGACAGACCTACAAGCTTTGGTCATGGAGATCATAGTCACTTTTTGTATGATGTTTGTCACTTCAGCTGTCGCAACAGATTCTAAAGCCGTAAGAATACATGTTAATTTTCATTTAGAAAATAAAAATTTTACTATGAGTCAACTAAACTAGTAACAGAAAATCAATTATTTGACAAGGAAGTTAAACATAAAAATGCTTTCAGGTAGGAGAGTTAGCAGGTATAGCAGTTGGATCATCGGTATGCATTACTTCCATCTTGGCCGGGTAAAACTTTAAAGCGATGATATTATAAACTACTTATATGTTAATGAATCATATAAATAATATATAAACATGTTGCAGACCAGTATCAGGTGGATCTATGAACCCAGCGCGCACCATCGGACCTGCTTTAGCTAGCAACAACTTCAAGGGCATTTGGGTGTACATTGTTGGTCCCCATCATATTTGGGACCATATCAGGGGTGCTGTGCTACAGTTTTATTCGGCACACTAATAAACCGATTCAATCAGTATCGTCTTTTAAACTTAGAAGAATGAAGAGCAATGATCAGCATGTTGTAGAGAAAGATTCTCTTAGTTTCGTGTAATAATATAGCTATTAAAATGTCATATGATATATATATATATAATTAAACAAGTGCAATCATGCACATTTCAATTATCAGTTATAAATCCCTACAAGTGATCATCCAACTCAAACATGCTGTTTCTCAGCTGCATATCATAAATCACAACTACAACATAAAAAAAAAAATATTTACAATATGGGCATGTGGCATTAATTAATGTACCTGATGATGACAAAATTGTTATACAGATCAAACTAGAGTGCAAAACTTCAATTATATCACTCTAATGGGCTCAAAATTTTCAGATTACTTGTTAGTTCCAGTGGTATCCTTCATCTAAGACATCCAATGATATGAAACAATAATCTTTACCTTATCTTTTAGGTTTTAGCATTGGTTTCTTTAGACATCCGCAATAGTACTCGCTCTTTTCAAGTTTTTTCATTTTTTATTTTTCTATAATTAAATTTTCCTTTTGTGCAAAAAACTGTTTATTATTCCTTATAATTATTATTATTATTGTCAGATTTGGATAAACCTTAAAAACTGGAGGCCAGGCTGGTTTGAGTGATGAGTCAAAACGAGCTTGAATCAATACCAGTTTATAGCAAAATGAGTTTCGGTCAAAATGGAATCTAATCGAAGTTAGGTTGAATATAGTCGTTTTACTAAAAATACTAAAATAGGTTCACACCTGCTATATTTTTTAAGTTGGCTAATGGCCACAGTGGAGGTGGGAATGACTACGATATGGTGTCCTGGTGTTGGTGGTGGAAGAGGCGGCGATGGAGGTTAAGACCAAGGCGACGGTGGTACAGACAGCTGCGGCTGACGGCTGTGGGCATGTCAGTGGGTGGTGAGGGTGGTGATAATCCATGTGAACCCTATGCAAGTTAACAAGTTTTATAATTCTTGTTTGATTTGACACGTTAACAAGTTTGAATAGACTTAAATAGATCGGTTTGATTAATTTGAGATAACCAATTTAGGTCATATATAGTTTTGTTTGTTTTTCTAAATTAACCTGTTATTCGAAGAATGAGTGCCAATGACCTCCAGCCCAGCTGGGAGAGGTGGGAGGGTTTACCTCTTAAGAGGGTTCCCGCCCGGGCTTGGTCTTGAGTTCGAATCCTGCACACCACGAAAAAATTCCCTGTAACGTTTGAGATAACTTCAAAGTGGACACCGGTGCGTGGGTAGTAGATTCGAACTCGAGTCGAGGGTTGTTTGTCGATTGGGTTTACCGCTGAAGCACACCTTCCAAAAAAAAAAATTCGAAGAATGAGTAATGATTGCAACCTATAGGTTTAAATATCAGTTTAGCTCCTTAGATTTATAGTTAGATTTGTATTTAGTTTCAAACTTCTACATTTTTCTAAAGTTGATTTGTTTTTTAACTTAGGGTTTTTGATTTAAAATGAAGCATATAGTTTTGAAATTGCATATCAAAATGAAGCTATTTTAGGTAAATTTATATTTATAAGAACTATACTTTTTTTAACATTTTTTTACTTCTAAATAACATCGAATCTAAATATATAATTTTGGTGCAATTGGGTTCCAAGAAAGGTTGCAATTGTAGCTTGGCGTGCATTCTTGGACAGGCTGCCCACGGCTGACGCTC
>JAUTDX010003494.1:0-55361 GCA_030844895.1 Ambrosia x helenae
ATACCTTGATTATCCATAACTTGGAATTATGAATCGTAGGACGATTTTATTTTCTTTTTAATCGCAAGTTTTTTCAATTCAATTGAATTAAATCTTCTGATTGCTATGAACCTGATTTTTATGATTAAGGAATTAGAGATGATAAATGGTTGAGAGATTTAAGGAAACTCAATAACTATGGCAGGGAAATCGCATGAAGTCAAAATAACTGCCATATATAAAAATTTTAATTAAATTAAAAGATAATATTAATTGTCCTAATTACATAACTAGCCCTAGATCAAGATCAAAGATGAATGGCTCAGATTGGTTCTTAAGTTCCTACTAGGGCATTGGTTCCTATTTGATCTTATTCCTATATATATATATATATAGAGTAAAGATCAAATACAATATAGTTTTTTTGTAAGAACTGTGAGAATCAAAGGGGGTAAAAAAAATTTATTTTTTTTTTTAGAATTTTTTTTTCCCATGTGCTTAAACATTCTTTCTAGATGAATAATACAAAAAAAAATTTAAACAAAAAAATTTTTTTTAGTGTAATTACGTCATTAAGGTAAAATACATTAGTTTACACTAGAGTAATTATGTAATTACTCTACACGTAATTACTCTACACCAATTTTTTTTTTTTTTTAGTTTTCAATACTATAATACATGTTTAACAATATGGGGAAAAAAAATTTAAAAAAAATTTTTTTAAAAAAATACCCTCCTTTGATTCTCACAGTTCTTACCAAAAAAGCTATTTGTACCGGATCTTTCCTCTATATATATATATATATATATATATATATATATATATATATATATATATATATATATATATATATATATATATATATATATATATATATATATATATATATCAGGAATGCTATATAAATGATTTGATTTGATTTAATTTATCCATGTACTTTTTATTAAGAGAGTAATATGAATATAATATGATCACTGATCTAAATATAAATGAAACTTATGTGGAGCTCTGATGCACGGAAACGCCTAAGAGGCACCGTACCCCGTACCGGAAACTCGCCGGGGACGGAAACGCCTACGGGGACGCCTGGAAACGTTTCTTGACCGTTTCCTTGACCGCTTCGAAAAGTCAACGGGCGTTTCTTGTACCGTTTCTAGTTTTGGGGACGTTTTTTTGATACTTTGACCCTTCAATTATTTGCCCTAATTGAAAGAAAATTAGAAGATAGACGGTAACAGGAGCATAGTTTTTCTCTGGTTGGCTGCGGTGGTTGTTGCCAGGGGCGGACCCAGAATCTTTTTTCACGGGGGGCGGAAACTTTATAGTATTCAGTTTCCTAACACTAAATAAAAAAAAACACCGATCCGATTCGGGTCGTGTCGTGTCCGGGTAGATCACAAGGACAAACTAAAGCGTGTTTGCTCTACATATTAGCCATTGTTTTTGTAAAATCAACGTAGCGGGTTATGAACTAGGAAAGAGGCATAATACCAAAAGCTAAACATAGTTATATGCCTCTTTCTATTTATTGAAAACAAACTTTACAACTCAAATGACTTAAAATAAAATACAATCTAAAGCAACTACTATACACATCAACTCAACCACGGATATAAACAATAAATAAATAAATAATTCAAACAACTTAAAACATTTTCTTCTCCATCTTCAAAATTCAATCCTTCTTAAAAAAAATTAATTTAGTGTGTTGATAGAGTTGTTATTGTTTAATTAATAGCTTTTTGTTTCACTATCTTTCGATTCTCCCATTCCACCTTTTTTCTCTACTATCACATCTAAAACTTATCAAAAATTAATATATAATAAATTTAATACAATTATAGATTTAAAATAAATAATCAAATCTGTCGCAAAACCAGATATATACACGCGTTAATGTATTAAATATATAGCCACAGAAAAAACAAAGTTAAAATTTAGATGTTTTTGAAACTAAATTAAATACGTAACTCACAAATGAAAATACATGCAAAATAAGAAACTCAGTAAATATAGCATTAGTTGATTTTTTTTTTAATTTGTTATTATTTACTCTGACAAAGTGTACTTCATATTGACTAATTAGTGTGCTTTTTAGGTATGTTTAATTACAAAAAGACCCATCAACCTACTACTATTTACTATTAAATCATCATCTTCCTCATGGCACTCTCATTTTCATTCAGCCCATCTGAAAAAATTCCGATGAACCATTTAACTTTGTATGCTCTACATCAAACGATCTAGCACGAGTTCACACAAATCCGGCAAGTTAAGGGGGCGATTGAAAATTTCTAAGGGGGGCGGTAGAGGTTTTCACGTACCTATAACAAAACAAAAAAAAATTTCAAGGGGGGCGGCCGCCCCCCTTCGCCTAGCAGTAGGTCCGCCCCTGGAGGTGCACCTAGGTCAAGGAGGAAGATGATGTGAGAAACATATGTTATGGGCTTTTAAAATATTTAGTGGGCCCAGCGTTGTTTGCCTAATTCAAAGAGTAAATAAAAAACTACTCAAGGTTTGCCTTATTTAAGAAATTAACGTTCACTTTTTTGTGTACAAACTTAAAAATCTTATGGGAAATCACAAATAGGTTTCAACTTATTTTTGTTTATCTATTTGATATAGTTTTAAGGAAAAATTACAGAAATCGTCCTTTATGTTTACCTATTTTTTCAGTAGATGTTCTTAAACTTCAAAATTGACGAGAATCGTCCTGTATGTTCTAAAATCTTTTCAAGTCTCGTCCTTTAGGCCTAACCTGGTTAGATTTTCTGGTTAAGTTATGTCACGTGCATAACATGTGAGGGCATAATTGTCATTTTACCCTCTGATTCATCTCCCCTTTTATAAACCCATCCCTAACTACCCGTCCCCTCTCTTTCTCCCCTCTCTCTCTTGTTTTGGTCACCATCTCCGGCGAGACAACCACCACAGGCCTGGTTTTAACTCTTATGGTGGACGGATTTATGGGGTTTCGTTGTAGCAGGTGGTGGTCGATGGCTTGTTGATTGCAGGTTATGGTGCTGGGGGTTGTTCGTGGAGGTTGGAGACAGCCATGGCTACGAAGCAGATGAGCAGCGAAGTCTATATATTTGTGTTCGTGGAGGTTGGAGTTGTTGTTTGTTGTAATATTTTTGTGGAAAACTCTTAATCAAATTGGGGTTAGGGTTTGTTGAAAAATTAAGATTTAGGGTTTGTTAATTATGGTGGGGTGTCGGATTTGGTGGGGTTTTTGTTGTTGGATTTGTGGGATTTCGTGTGGCAGGTGGTGGTTGGTGGCACTATGGGGGGTTGTTTGTTGCAGATTGTGATGGCGGTTGGTGGCACTGTGGGGTGTGGTTCATGTTAGGTTTTTGGTGGTGGTAGAGGTGGTGTTGTGGTCTGGTGGTGGAGGTGGTGGTGCGACTTGGTGGCAGTGGTGGATGGTGGCAGGTTGTAAGTGAATATGGTGGAGGGTTATGGTGGTGTTTTCAGGTTTTAATAAGGGGGAAGTAAGGATAGAAGGTGAAATGTCAATTATGCCCTCACGTGAACTTCACGTGACATAACTTAACCAGAAAATCTAACAAGGTTAGGCCTAAAGGACGAGACTTGAAAGATTTTAGAACATATTGGACGATTCTCGTCAATTTTAAAGTTTAAGGACATCTACTGAAAAATAGGTAAACATAAATGACAATTTCTGTAATTTTTCCTAGTTTTAAAACATATACTAAAAACTTCTTTTATTTTTCAATAAATTAATAACGATATTGTTGTTTCTATATAATACATTACAAAAAATATTATTTTAGTCTAATGAAGAGATTCTTTTACAGTGAATTTTCGTATAAAATACAGTTAGCGAAGAGGTATAAAGAAATTATCATGGTCGTAGTACACCAACTGAAAAAAATAAATAAATAAATATACACTTGTGTGTTATAAAATTTACATTGCGACCCCCCGGTCTTAAAAGTCTGGTTCCTCTCTAAACCCAAAATTCAACAATAATCTTCATAAAATCACAGTCATCTATCACGATTATGGCTAGTTCTCAAGATGACCGGATCTCGAAAACGGCTTGATTGATAATATTTGATTACCTTTGCTTTAGAAGATGTATGATTTTGAAGTTTACATCAACGTATGAATATATTTTGGGGTTTGTGGTACATTATCTATAATATATATTTATTTTTTTATGTATTTATTTCCGTACCCGTACCGTACCCGTTTCTTGATTTTTTGAGTTTTGCCGTTTCCCATTCCTGTACTCGTACCCGTTTCTCGTTCCCGTACCAGTTCCAGTGAAACATAGATGTGGAGTTCTCTAATGCTATGGAGTAGTTATTATTTTGTATGAATACCTTGAAAAGGCAAAAGTGGCTTAAACAACCAACATATTAAGGATGAAACATTTATGAACTAGTAAGCAAGTCTACATGATAATGTAATAAAGTACCTCAAAAAAAGAAGACGAGATTAATGATCCAGAGTACTATGTTTAAGTGACATGGTATATCGTTTTCGTTAAATCTGTTAAGAGAAATACAGTTCATATCCTATAGGAAGGCATGATGAAAACAAAAAATATATTGTAGGTATAGAAGATATGGATCCCAACACATCTTAAACAAGTTTAGTGGTTTTGTACATGCGTAATATCGCATAGGAAATGAAACTAAACATGTAATGATTGGCAGTACAATTTGATTCACACTATAAATGTATTTATTAAGTGATGGGGATCCGAGTCATGCAAAATAGGCACCGGCACAAAGTGTTTATCCCATCAAGTGGTGCGGGTTGAGTCCCACAAAGTAAGCAATAGGTGGATTTTTGGAGTAGATTTTAAGGAGGTGTTTTGACCATAGGGAACAACTATAAATAATAATAGCCATGAGGTTAAGTAAGTTATATCAAGAATCTATGAGGCTAAGCCTATATGAGGCATTCGTAATGCATATAAAGGGTCTTAACCCTACCATCACCACAACCGCCATCATGACTGCTCGAACAAGATTTGACAATTTCAACCCAGTAGTATATAAATGGGTCAATTTGCGTTTTGTTCTATCTCTGACGGGTTAAATGGTTTAAACTAAAAAATTTAACTAGAAAGGAAACGGTCAAATGGGTTGAGTTGGTCAATGGTTGAAACTGTTGTTTCCCTGTGAGATTTGGGAAAATGTTGTGTGTCTTTCATTTCACTTTACCACATGTATAAATACAAAAGATATTACGAAAGTAGTGGAGACAATCTCTCCTGTTTACAAAAATAGAGATTACAATATAAATACAATTTATTTGATTTAATGTGAAGGCATGATTAATGGGATTGCCTAATACCCCCCGTCAATGCGAGGCGGAGGATCGAGACGAAGCATTGCTCGAAACTTTTCAAAGAGCGGCTTTGGAAGATTCTTCGTGAAGATGTCGGCGACTTGTCGATCGGTTGAGATGAAACGAGTGTGAAGCCGTCCTGCAGCAACTAATTCCCGAACGAAGTGGTAGTCAAGATCTATGTTTTTAGCTCTTTTGTGAGATATTGGATTTTGGCTTAAAAATAGAGCACTCTTATTGTCACAAAATAGCGTTGGAGATCCGGGTGGTAAGGCATGAAGCTCTCTAAGTAGATGCGTGACCCAAATAATTTCTGAAGCCGTGTTTGCCATTGCCCGATATTCCGATTCGCAACTGGAACGAGAGACCGTCGGTTGTTTCTTTGCACTCCAAGATACCAAGTTTCCACCGAGATAAATGCAATAGCCGTAGGTGGATCTTCGTGTGTCAATGCACCGTGCCCAATCTGCATCAGAAAAACCTAATAAAACAGTGTTGGGTGGTCTATCAAATGTTAGACCATATGATAAAGTTCCCTTGACATAACGAAGGACTCTTTTGACGAGTTGGAAGTGAGTGGTGGTGGGGTTTTGTAGGTATTGACTTGCTTGGTTTACGGCAAAGGAGAAATCGGGACGAGTAATAGTGAGGTATTGAAGAGCACCGACGAGAGAGCGATAAAGAGTGGGATCGTGAAAAGGTTGGCCAGTGGAGTTGAAGATATCTTTGGGAGTTAGGGGAGTGGCGACTGGTTTGGAATCAAGGAGACCGGCCCGTGATAGAATGTCATAGGCGTACTTGGATTGGTTTAAGAATAGACCGGTCTTGGTGTGAGTTACTTCTAAGCCAAGAAAGAAATCCAAGATCCTTGATCTTGAACTCTTTGTTAAGACGTGATGTGAAGGTGGAGATAAAAGTTTCATTGTTTCCCGTAATAATTATGTCATCCACGTAAGCCAGAAGGTAAATTAAAATGCCATCACGACTGTAGATAAACAAAGAGGGGTCGGCTCGACTACATGTGAAACCCACTGTTTGAAGAAAGGAACTTAATCGCTGGAACCAATCTCGTGGAGCTTGTTTTAAACCATAAATGGCGCGATTTAGTTTGCATACATGAGTGGGGTGTTTCGGGTCCTCAAATCCGGTGGTTGTTCCATAAAGACAGTTTCGGTAAGGTTACCGTTTAGGAAAGCATTGTTAACATCGAGTTGTCGAAGTTTCCACTTGTTAATAGTAGCAAGACTAAGAACAACACGAATGGTGGAAGACTTGACAACAGGACTAAAAGTATGAGAAAAATCTAGTCCCGGTACTTGGTTAAACCTTGTGCTACAAGACGTGCTTTGTAGCGATCAATCGAACCATCGGCTTTATATTTTATTCGATAAATCCATTTAGAGCCGATGATGTTTGATGAATTGGGGCGTGGTACAAGGTGCCAAGTGTTATTCCGATGTAAAGCATCAAGTTCCTCATGCATGGCATGAACCCATTTTGCATCTTTGGATGCGGTTTTGATTCCTTTAGGAACATGAGTGGATAAGAGAGAGTGATGAAGAGGATGAGTGGTAAATTGAGCCAAGTTGGCGAAGTGTTTTGGTTTGAAAATACCGGCTTTGGAGCGGGTGGTCATAGGGTGGTTATTGGTAGGTTGAAGGGTGGGCGATGGTGGTGGAGAGGCTGATGACGTTTGGTCCGATGACTGTTGAGTAGGAGCGGATGAAGTTGATGATTGGGAAGTGTTAGGTTGTGAGGGATCAGGTTGATTTGAGGAGATAGCGGATTGGGTTTGGGTGGTTGATGGGCTAGTAGTGGAATCCGGTGGGGTGTGGGTGTGAGGTATTGGGCCGACAGTATTGGATAATGGGCTGGAGTGGTTTGAGTGATTATTGTGAGAGAGTTGAAGGGAGTGGTTTGGTCAGAAGAGGTGTGGGCCGGATGGTGTGTGGAGTCGGTATGGGAGGGGCCGATACTATTTGGATCGGATGGGCAGGAGGTGCAAGGGGGAGGTGAAATATTTTGCTTGGATGTGGATGGGTGTGTTGTTGTGTGGTGTTGTGTTGGTGGTGGAAGAGTGTCTTCAAAGTTTGTGAATGGAATAAGAGAAATGTCGGATGGTGTGGCGGATGAGTGAAATGGAAAAATGTCTTCATCAAATTTCGCATGCCTAGTAGTATATATGCGGCCGGTTGTGGTATCTAGGCATCGAAATCCTTTGTATTTTGGACTATAACCAATGAACACGCAAGGAGCGCTTCGTGGTAAGAGTTTGTTTTTGGTATAGTCTCGAAGATATGGGAAGACAAGGCATCCAAAAACATTTAAATTGGAGTAGTTGGGAGGATGCTTGAAAAGGACTTCAAAGGGGGATTTGTTTTCAAGGATTTTGGTTGGTAAGCGGTTGATGATGTAGGTGGCAGAAGTCAAAGCATCAAACCAAAAAGGGGATGGGACGTGAGCGTTAAACATCATGGCTAGACCGGTTTCTGTTATATGACGATGTTTTCGCTCCGCCCTTCCGTTTTGTTCCGGTGTATAGGGGCAAGATAGGCGATGTTGCACACCAAGTTGTAAAAAATAATTTTGCACCCGATGGTTTGTGAACTTGGTTCCGCCATCACTTTGAAAATTTTTGACGGTTGTTGACAATTGATTTTGGACAAGATTGAAAAAGGTGGTTAGAATATTGAAAAAATCGGATTTTGCCTTTAAAGGGTAAAACCAAGTGAATCGGGAGTAATCATCAACAAAAATTACATAATACAAATAGCCATCAATGGATGCTATGGGTGCGGGTCCCCAAAGATCACAATGAATGATGTCTAAAACATGTTGCGCGCGTTTATTATTTTCAACAAAGGGCAAATGTTTAGCCTTTGATAGCTCACAAGAGTTACACAAACCCGGTTTGGGTAATAAGGATGTAACAAATACATGGCCAAGTTTGTTTAAAGTTGTGATGGTGTCAAAGGAAACGTGTCCAAGGCGACTATGCCATTTATTAAAAGAAGCACGAAGATGGGAGGCGGAGAGCGCAGCAACAAGAGACTTGTGACTTTGGGTGAGAACATAGAAGCCATTTTCGCAAATGCCTCTAGCAAGGACTTCCTTTGTCTTTCGGTCCTAAATGTGAAAATAATTGTTAGAGAATAAAAACATCAACCGGTGAATCATTTGTGAGATTCGGAACGACAAGAACATTTTGTAATGAAATAGAATCATTTAGTTGAGAGGTCCCTAGGTTAGTAACGGGTAATGATTGCCCATTACCAAAGGTGACACGTATGTTACCGGTATGATTTTTAGACTTTTTAAGACCATTTTTATTTTTAATCATATGTGTTGTAGCACCTGAATCAGCGGTCCAATCCGGAATTTCCGGATTGATGTTGCATTGGGCATGGAATGCTTGTGCAAGATTGGCGTCTATGGGACTTGATTTTTTAGCATAGGAGGCAAGATTGAGACATGCGGGCGCATAGTGTCCATCTTTCCTACATAATTGACAATGAGGAGTTCTTTTGGGATAGGCACTCACGCGGCCTCTAGATGAGTAGGATCGGCCACGGCCTCGAGAAGGTGGACGATTGTGTTTGGATTGGTTGGCATAGAAGGCGGCTTCGGGTGTTTGAGAACCATGAAGTTTTTGAACAAAAAGTTCTTGGTTTTCGGCATTAGCAAGAAGGTCACGAAAGGTAGGGGCCGGATGAATGGTGCGTTGAGAGGTTGAAAAATTTTTGAACGAGGGGCCTAAACCACAAAGGAACCAATGACGCTCGTCTTCATCACTAACCGGATGTCCGATTGCAGCAAGTTGGTCAAATAGTCCTTTGAACTTTCGACCATATTCGGTAACAGTGGAGTTTCCTTTTTGAAGATTGCGAAGGGAATCAGTCAGATTGTGCACCCGCTCAATAGAGCTGTGACTGTAAGCATTCGCAAGGGCTTTCCAGACAGAAATCGCTGTGTTGTGACCGATGGTTTCAGCCATTGATTCTTCGGTCATTGTTGAGTTGATTAAGAGAGGGACATTTTGGTCATTGGCTTTCCAGGAAATAAATTCTGGATTAACACTGGTTATGTTTTCAGAGGTGATGGTTTCTGGTGGAATAGCGATAGAACCATCAATATGGCCGACAAGTTTGAGATAGGTTAGAACAGGGGTGACTTGTTTTTCCCATGTGAGGTAGTTGGTTGAGGTGAGTTTAATATTGATTAAATGGGTTAGGGAATGGAGAGGGATTGATGATAGGTCAGTGGTGTTGGCCATGAAGATGAAGAAAAAGGAATAAGCAATCGGAATAGGTATAAGGCTAAAACAGGGAAAGGAAACAAAAGATAAAAAAGAAACAGAGGTAACAGAAGAAGAACAGAGAGGCGGCAGGGATAGGTGGGACCAAAAGAAGAAAAAGGTTTTAGAAGGAACTCTTGGCTGATACCATGAGATTTGGGAAAATGTTGTGTGTCTTTCGTTTCATTTTACCACATGTATAAATACAAAAGATATTACGAAAGTAGTGGAGACAATCTCTCCTGTTTACAAAAATAGAGATTACAATATAAATACAATTTATTTGATTTAATGTGAAGGCATGATTAATAGGATTGCTAATACCCTGCTTTGCATATTATATACTTGGATTTAATGGATGAACAATAAATTGAATGATTGAGTATGCACATCATGTGCAGGGACTCGTAAAGGAACAGAGGGTGGAAACTAAAGATAATATTTACACACTAATAATATGTTCCACACAAATGATATGATACACAGGAAGCCTTATATAGCTGTTGACATTGGCGGTTATCTAACCGCTAAACTAACCGACACATAACTTTAACCGACATGACTATTCTGTTTTGGCGCCTTTTCTGCGCCTTTGACTTTTCAGTTGATTTTTTATTATCATTTCAATTTCTTGATTACAAACTTCTAACAGAAACCCATGGGAAATGTATTCAAATGCTTACAAAATAAAAACCTTCTAAATCACCTTGTCCAGTGAGGGAAGAAATATCACCATCATAATCGAAATATCACCCATCAGATCTTAAAGCTGAACCTAGTTCCAATATTTATTAACGATATTCATAATCTAATATTAACTAAATAATCAAACTATTCATTGGTAGAAAACCTGCTATCATCTGCTCAGGGCAGATACCAAAAAATATGAAAGGCAGGAATTAGCAAGTAAAACGAGGCCGTTTCTACAACTCGAACACGTGAATTGTGTGTCACATGGCAACAATCTTACCATTGCTCCAAGGTTCGATCCATAATTTCCTTAAATTCAATTCCATAAAATAAAATAATAAATGTGTTTTTACAATGTGGTTTTTATCGCACGTTGCCTCACGCCTTCATGTAAAAAAATTTAGCAAGAAGATTAGCTATAAAGGGGAGTCAAGTCAAGGGAAAGAACCATAAGGCTGGTTCATGCCTGTTCAGGCTGGTCCTGGCCTGATTTAGTCTTTTCCAGGCCAGTTTAGACTGGTTTTTGCAACTGCATGGACTGAGGCGTTGGCCTCACTTGCGCCTGATCATGCAGCCCGCATTGCGTGTGTTCAAGGCGCCTAGGTGCATGCTTTTGACTACATACTTTTAGGAGTTGCAATCAAAACACCTATTAATCTAGACCTACAACTAGAGGTGGCAATTGGGCAGGTCAAATTGGCTGGGTAACGTGTCAGAAATGGGTCTGGGTCCAAATAGATCAGGTTTGGCTGGGATGTCCTTTTTACAAAATTTAATAAAGTTAGTGAATTATAAAAACTATATTGTTTAACGATGATACAGCTTCTCTTAGTAAAGTGATTTAGGAGTTTAAAACATTTCAAAACACTTTGGGACCTTCATGCGTTTTTGACACCGTCAACCACTTTGACTCGCTTCTTTAAGCTAAGTTTTAAAAAAGTTAAATATAAAAAAGTTTTCAAAAAAGTTACCCAAATCGACCCATTTGTATGTTAATGGGTCAAAATTGCAACACGTGGCCACAACGCACCATGCAGATCAAGCTCCAGTAAGACTGAAATCTGCTATCAGCATTAGATTAATTAGATACATGAAATAAAGTAACAAGAAATCTCCTCACTTTGTGTAAATGCAATAGGATTCTAAGATTTATTTAACATATATGGTTATATATCACACGAAAACCATCTGTATATACAACGCACACGACGATAAAAGGAAATAAAAGGCGACAAAAAAGGCAGAAAAAAGAAAAACTTATAGCACATCATCTTACACTTAAACTACTTGTGCGTAGCTAACAAGGCTGTCATGATAAACGTATGTTGACATACGAGACACATCACTGAACATTATTTGTTCGGATTTCTTCTCTTCAAGATCATAAATCTCAAACCATTGTTGGTTAACCTCCAAGACCACTTCCTTACGGTTTTTCAAATATGTGATCGGTCTTGCACGCGGATGAACACTCTCCAAGACATTTCTCGATGTCAATGCAACCAACTTGCTCCATGATTCCTTCACTTCATATTCTCTCATCACCCAAACATCCACAATGCGCATCTCACAATAACCAACCACATAAAGACATCCTCCTAATACTCCCAAACTTGTAATCACATCACTGTCAAAACACTCAGGATGCAGCACCATCTGAAACGTTTGACTAGCAAGGTCAAAACTAACAAACAAGTGATCCTTATCTGGAAGGGGCATTTTACTTACAAGCCAGTGCAATGCACCATTAACACACACACCTTGACCCTGACACAACGAAACAAAAAAATGGTAAGGAAATCTCTGTTTCACTACTCGCCACATGTCCAATGTTAGACTATAAACTAAAACTTGAGAACTCAGCCACTTGCCTGTACCAGGTTGTATCAATCTAACCACCTTATAGTCATTGTTTACATGATCATAACCAACTTGGTGAAAGGCAATTGGAACACTGTAACCAGATGGATAGGTTACTGGTGTTGATATCACCTTATACTTTCTGGTTGAAGGGTTCCACAACAAAAGGAACTAATCAAACGGCATGTTTGATAAACATACGAGACCATGGCAAGTGCCGAGAACATGAGGGAAAAGGGTCGTATCAAAAGGAGGTTCCAACTCAATAGCACTTGGACGTGAATCCAAATCTAAGGAACTTGGAGAATGGGTGCCTCTATAAGACAGGAGAAGTTTGTCTGTTTAGTGTTTTCATGGATTCTTTCATATGAAGATTGACAAAGTAAGGTCTGTCAATCAGGGCACACTCGGTTTTGGAAAGAAATCTAAATCGAAGAAGAGACTTCACAGGCAAGCACGAGTGAATATTGATAAGTGCATCTGGTGGAACGTCTGACATTGTTGTGAGACAGTATCAGACTTGATCTGATGGAAGAGATGAATAACTTATGGTACATATAATAGCAATTCATAAATGGCAAGCAAGTAAATTAGGCATAAGATGATTGAATTTCACTCCTTTAGTAATTACTATAACCCACAACCGCTTGCATTAAATATTGTAATTGCGTAACGCAACTGACAAAGACCACCACTTCACTTATAAGGACACCTGACTAGGAGTGTAAACAAGCCAAGCCACTCGTGAGCTACTCAAGATTGGCTCACTACAAGCTTGAATCAAGCCGCGCTTAAATGAGATCAAGCCCACGCCTAAATTGAAACTTATTTAATAAATGAACTTGAGCGAGAGCTTCATATATGGAAAGCTTGACAAGTCTTGCGAGTCTAGATAAGCCTACTGCCCTACTATTTATAAAAATATAAAAAATATATAGTTACATAATATATATTATTATTGAATAGAATAGAATTATGAATTTATATCACACAGGAAAGCTCTTCCAATAAACACACTGAACTGCTTCATTTGAAACCTTTTAATTGTTTCATTAAATAATATATATTGTTGTTGTAGAACTATATTAGTGTGATAATCATAGTAATATTAGTTAAACAGTAAATTTAATAATAAATTTATATCACACAGGAAATGTCTTCTAATAAACACACTGAAAGCTGGAAAATTATCAGTAGAAAACATGCTATCATCTACTTAGGCCTCAGGGTAGATAATAAAAAAGTAGAAAAAGAGGAACTAGAGAGTAAAAATAAAGTTTTAGGAAGATTACAACTAAAAGGCCTAAGCTAGAGGTGGCACTGGACTGGGCATGTCAAATGGGTTGGATAATGGGTCAGAAATGGGTCCGGGTCCAAAAGGGTCAGATCGGGTTGGGCTGACCCGTTAACACTTTTTTTGTCCATTTTCATACTTTAATAAAAATAATGTAATGGAAAATATTATAAAACTATATTGTTAAAAACTTAAACAATGATTTTGTTTTTCTTATATAAAGTGTACTACATCTCAAAACAAAGTTTTAGGAATCACAATTAAAAGACCTAGTGACCTACTCATCTAGACCTAAAGCTAGAGGTGGCAATTGGGCTGGGCAGGTCAAATGTGTTGGCTAATGGGTCAGAATTGGGTCCGGGTCCAAAAGGATCAAATTAGGTTGGGTTGACCCTTTAACACTTATTTGTCCATTTTTCATAATTTAATTGAATTAATGTATTAGAAAATATTATAAAAACTATATTGTTTAAACAAGGACATTGCTTTTCTAAAATTAAGTGTAAAACATTTCAAAACACTTTTAGTAACTTTCGACCCGCCAACCTTTTTGACCCCGTTTCTTATTAGCTAACAGCTAAGTTAAAAAGGTTACCCATACAGATTAATTGCAACCTATTTGACACGATAACACCTTTTTTTGCCCATTTTTTACAATTTAATAAATAGTTAATGTAATACAAAAATATTTAAAAGCTAACAATAATTATAATAAAACCTTTAAACATAAAGAGATTTAGGAGGTTTAAAACATTTCAAAACACCGTGGGTAACATTTGACCCGTTTCTTTTTAGCTAAGTTAAAAAAAATATCTACCCTTTTAGGGATTAAATGCAACCCAAAACAACTCATTTGACCCATCAACATTTCTTTTGTCCATTTTCATGATAAATAATTAGTTTATAAGAAAAGAAAATATATGAAAGACTATATTGTCAAATTATATAGTATTTCTTAAATGAAGTAATTTAGGAGCTTTAAAACAGTTCAAAAGTCAAAACACTATGGGTCAATTTTTACACGATTTCACCTGTTTTTTTTTAATGAATAATTCAAAAAACTTTACTCTCCAGGAACAAAATACAACCCAAATCAACCCATTTGTATATTGCAACATGTGAGCACAACGCAGCCATGAAGGTCAAGCTACAGTAAGACTGAAATTTGCTATCAGCATTAGTTCAGATTACATACACGATATAAGTTGAAAATAATAACAAGAAGTCTCATCACTTTGTGTAATTGCACCAAGATACTAAGATTTTTAATTAGCATATATAGTTATATATCACATGAAAACCATACATCCATAAACACACACAAGGCACATGGTGGTAAAAGGAAATAAAAGGCGACAAAAAAGGCAAAGACAGAAAAACTTATAGCACAACATCTTTCATTTAAACTACTTGCTCGTATCTAAACAAGGCTCTCCTGGTAAACAAATGTGGACATAGGAGAAGGAACACCGAATATCCGTTGTTTGGATTTCTTCTCTTCAAGATCATAAATCTCAAACCACCGTCCGTAAATCTCCAAGAGCACTTCCTTACGGTTTTTCAAATATGCGATCGGTCTTACACTTGATAAACCAGGCGTTAGCTGAACTGTCAAGGTAAATGCAATCAACTTGCTCCATGATTCCTTCATCGCATATTCTCCCATCACCCAAACATCCACATGGTACCCACCACTACCAACCACACAAAGACATCCTTCGAATACTCCTAAATCCATATTCACATAATTATTAAAACACTCAAGTAGTGGCACCGACTGAAAGCTTTGACTAGCAAGGTCAAAACTAACCATCAAGTAATCCTTATCTGGGTCGGATTTTTGATTTAACAGCCAGTGGGCCGCGCCACTAACACACGCACCTTGACCACTACAACTCACAAGAAGCAAATTGTAAGGAAATTTCTGCTCCACTGATAGCCACCATTCCATTTTCAGACTGTAAACAAAGATTTTAGAATCTACCCGCACACTATCACCAGATTGTGTCAATCTCACCACCTTATAGTCGTCGTTTACATGATCATAACCTAGTTGGTCAACAGCAATTAGAACACTGTTAACAGGTGGATAGTCTAATGATGCTGGTATCTCTTTGTACTTTCTGGTTGAAGGGTTCCACAAGAGATTTACACAACCCAATGGCCAACTACAAAAGCATATCAACCCATGGCAAGAACAGATAACATAAGGGAAAAGAGTCATATCAATAGAAGGTTCCAACTCAACAGCAGTTTGAAGTGAATCCAAACAAGAGGAAGTGAAAGAAGTTGACGAACCGATGCCTCTAGAAAAAACAAGAAGTTTGTCTGTTTTCATGGATTGTTGTTGCCTATGACAATTGATAAAATAAGGGCTGTCAATTAGGGAACACAAGGATTTGGAGACAGTTCTAAACCGGAGAAGAGACTCCACCGGCAAGCGCGAGAGAATATTAACAAGTACATCCGGTGGAACATCTGACATTGTTGTGATAAAATTGGGATTTTGATGTGATGAAGATGAAAATTTGTGGTGCATATATAGGACTTCAGAAATGTCATACTAAGTAAATATGGGATAAGATTACTGAATTTCACTCCTTGAGTTATTGCATAACTACTATAACCACAACCACCGCCATTAATTTAAAGAAATCTGCGACAGAATTGGTTTCACGTAACTTCTAAATAGCCAAAGACCACCGCTTCGTTGATAAGAATCCTAAGGGTGTAACCTAGTTAAGCAGCTTGTGAGCTGCTCGATATCATCTCGCTAAAAGCTCGACTCGAGCTGATTATATGAGCTCGAGCCTAAATGACCCAAGTTCAAGGAGTGCAATTCATATAAATGTAATATCTATATAACTACATAATGAAATATTAAGACTGTATATAATTATGATAAATATAACTAAATAATATATATATTATGTTATATGTATAATTTTAACCATAAGTGTATTGTATGTCTGTATCATGTATGTGTGTGTGTCGATGTAAATATGTATATGCAATATCCATCTGTGCGTATGTAGCTAATTTAAAAATAATAGTCGATTCGAGCTTGAGCCTTTGACATGGAGCTCGAAATGAGCCGTTTTCGGTATAGAGCTCGAATTTGAAACGAGCTCAGCTCGTACACCTGAACAACTTCAGGAAAGAAAAAAGAACCCAAAGTTAAGACATGAGAAACTAACAAAAGGCGAGCTTTATGTGATGGTTTCGTTTTTATAAGCTCTGTGTGGCCATAGTACTCTTAGGTCTTACCTGGTCATCAAAACTTACTATCTAACACTAAGGCAACCAAAAGAGCAACTAAAAGAATATTGCAAACCAACGAACACTTAGAATGCATCAAAACTGACTCTCTAACACTGGTCAGCAAAACTGACTCTCAAAAATGGACAACGCTTAAGATTGACCATGTACCATCTAGAAATTCATGTACACTCTTGTAGATGAAAAACCTTAGCAATACTTGCATTGAAAACAAATGTTATGAACCAAATCAATTAAGATTTAGAAAGCAACAAATGGGAAATACGTATACTTGAATAAAATCCTATTATTCAATATTTACCCAAGATTTCTTAACTTAGTTAAATTATCTTCCATGCATGTATAAATGATTTATTGATCCAAACATATTTAAGTGCCATTATATATCGTTTCGTTAAATATTGTGGAGAGACATAGTGCATTGAAACAGGATATATGTTTTGCAAATATATGTGTCTAATCCCTGTTATTAAAAGTATAATAACTAGAAGCATAATTTAATTACTTCATTCTCAACACTGGAACATTTAACTAATTCAAACTACAAATATTAATCATAGCTGTGATATGCAGGCTAAGTCTATAAGCACATTTTAGTAAAGAAATGCATATCAAAAGTCCAAACCACCAACCCCAAACACCACCAAGACTGCCGGAAACACAAGAGTTGTCACCTTGGTTTTTAAAAGCACGAGGCGACCTAAGGCGCAAAGAACTGCACTTTGTGTGACATAAGGTGAGTTGTGTACATGAAGTGCACAAAAAGCAAGCTTTTTTGGGAAAATAATCCCACCGAGGCGCACGCTTCTTATACAAGAACCTTTCGCTTCGTGTAAAAAGCCCCCCGCTTTGCGCTTTGATTTTAGATCTTGTCACTTTTGTGCACTTCGCGCTTTTTAAAACCAAAGTTGTCACTTGTATATCATTATCATGTACGCCAATAATAGAAATGGGTCAATTTGGGTTATGTTTTTTTCTCTAATGGGTTAAACATAAAAATTTTACTATAGTTTTAGGACTTGCAATCAAAAGACCTACTCGTCTAGAGTCAAGACCTACATGTCCAAATGGGTATCAAATGGGTTGGGTCAACGAGTCCTAGGTAGTCAAAAGCTCAAGGCACAGTCAAGGCGCAAAGGTCTCGCATGTCACCTAGGCACAAGGCGCAGAAAAAGCACACACACAAGACAAGGCACAAAGATAATAAAATGATATAAAATAGGCTTAGAAAAATAATATAATTCTACAAATATAACTTAAAAACCACTTATAGCAAATAAAATCATATGCTTCTTAATGTCTTAGGAAAATTAATAGTTTTCTTAATCTTGCATAACAAAATTTTATCTTTTGAAGTTTTGGTTCTATGCACTCAAAAGGTAAAAGCTATAAACCTCTTATGTAAACCAGTAAAAAGGTGAAGTGTGAACATGGTGAAGTTTGTTTTAGGTGAAGTGTGAACATAGTGAAGTCTTAAGTATGGATCTAGATCCAAAAGGATCAAGTTGACCCGTAAACACTTTTGTATCCATTTGTCATAATCTAATAAGTAGTTAATATATTACAAAATGTTACAAAAACCATATTGTTAAACAATAGCAAAAAAAAAAATATATATTTTTCCATAAAGTAAAGTGAATTAGAAGGTTCAAAATACTATGTAACTTTTATCTGATTCGATTTGTTTTGTTTTATTTAGATAAATTTTATAAGAACGAGCTCGACCCATTTATATGTTAATCGGTCAAAACTGCAACATCTAACAACAATAACAGCAAGAAATCCTATCACGTTGTGCAAATGCAAAAAGATTTTAAGATTTTAGTATAACATATATCACATGAGAAGAAAATAACAAAAAAAAAAGCCAAAGAAAGAAAACACAGCATATAATTTTCGAATGAAACTACTCTTAAAGCTCATAAAATAAATGAGCTCGAGCCAGAGCTTGACTAGGTTCGCGAGCCTATTATTTATGTCCATATAACAACTTTTAGTTAATATTACAAAATATATACGTGCATAATAAACATTATTATATATATGTGTATGATAAAAATAACTAAGTCATATGTATTTTGTTATATGTATTGTTATAACTATAAGTATACATAAAATAGAAATGTACATAAATTAGTAATTTTTGGATATGATTGTTGAATTTCACTCCTTGTGTTATTACATAATTACTATGATCCACAACCACCACCAATAAATTTCATAATTACCTACATAAATGCCTTCACAATACTGAAGAAAGGCTAAAGGCTGCCGCTTAACTCCTATGGACACCCGAGTAGGGGTTTAAATGAACCGTGTCGTTTGGAAGCTACTCGAGATCTAGTAACTAAATGCTCGAATCAAACCGCACTTGAACGGATTCAAGCCCGAGCCTAAATTGAAGCTCATAAAATTAATAAATATTATTATGTATAATTATGATAACGATAACTAGATGGTATGTATTATTATAATTACAAATATATAAAATTACTATATATGACTATGAATTAATAAATTTGTGATAAGATTGTTGAACTTCACTCCTTGAGTCACAACCACACCAATTAAATTTCATAATTGCGTAACGAAATTGCTTTCATATTACTTATAAATAGCCAAAGGCCACCGCTTCACTCATAAAGACACCCAAATATGGGTGTAACCAAGTCGAGCCGCTCTTGAGACACTCGAGACGTTGTCGCTTAATATAAATTAACTCAAGCCCGACCTTTATATATCGAGCTTGACTAGGCTCGCAAGCTGCGAGCCTAAAGCCTATTATTTATGTAAATACAATACTTATTTTAATATAACAAATATTAAGTATATAATAAATATTATATATAATTATGATAAATAAAACTAAATGATATGAATTATGTTATATGTATAGTTATAAGTATATATAAAAGATACGTATAAGTATATAAATTAGCAACTTTAGGATAAGATTGCTGAACTTCACTCCTTGAGTTATTACAGAATACTATAACCCACAACCACCAACATTAAATTCCATAATCGCTTAATAGAAATGCTTTCACATTACTTATGAAAAAGCCAAAGGCCACCGACTTGGGGTTAAACGAGCCGATCCGCTTGTGAGCTACTCAAGATCGGGTCATGAAAAGATCAAAAGAATTCGAGCCTAAATGTGCTCGAGCACGAGCTTAACCAGGCTCGTAGGCCTAAAACCTATTATTTATGTAAATATAGTAATCGTCATATAATATAATAACTATATAAGTACATAATAAATACTATTATACATAATAATTACAAAAACAGCCAAAAAAATTGCATTATGTTATATATTGTTACAACTATATTTGTATATGTGTGTGTCTAAAGTAACAATACATGTATATAAATTAAATAAATAGTAAACACGTTGAGCTAGAGCTTTTGACATAGAATTCAAAACCAGCCACGCTCGAACTTTTAACATAGAGCTCAAAACGAGCCGAGCTCAAGCTTAGAAGTGCCCCGGCTCGTTTACACTCGTACACCCGACGAACCTTTGACTTCAAGATATAAAAATGAACAATGGGGCAGGAGTCTGAGCCTAAAAATTAACAAAAGGCAAGCTAAGCTCTATGTCATGGTTTGACAAAGACCTACTGATGCAAATGGGCAGGTCATATAGGTTGGCTAAATGAATCAAGTTGACCCGCAAACACTTTTTTGTCCATTTTTTAGTAATTTAGTGAATAATTAATAAATTATGAACCTTTAAAAAATGATATAACAACGATAAAAATAATTTTGTTTATATAAAGTGATTTAGGAGGTTCAAAACGCTTTGGGTAGATTTTGACCCATTTGACTTTCTTTTCAGCTTAGTTTGAAAGAAAACACACACACACACGCTATATCGCAATTTCAAATCAACCCAATTGAATGTGAATGGGTCAAAATTGCAACATCTGGCAACAACAATAAAATAGCTCCCATCACTTTGTGTAAATACAAGCATATTCTAATATTTCGATTAATATATACTTTATATATCACATTAAAAGAAAATTAAAAGAGAAACAAAGCAAAGAAAGAAAAACTAATAGCATATCATCTTTCACTTAACCTACTTGCTCATTTCTAAACAAGGCTCTCCTGATAAACAAATGTGACCATACGAGAATCATCACCGAACCACATTTCTTTGGATTCCTTATCTTCAAGATCATAAATCATCAACCATTTTTGGTTAATTTCCAAGAGCACTTCCTTACCGTTTTTTAGATAGGTGATCGGTTTTACAGATGGGTAACCCCAGGTCATGGCATCTGTCATTGTCAATGCAACCAACTTGCTCCATGATTCCTTCACTCCATATTCTCCCATCACCCAAATATCCACACTAAACATCTCACGATTACCAACCACACAAAGGCATCCTCCTAATATTCTCAAATCTAAAGTCACATAAGTATCACAATACTGAGGTTGTGGCACCGAATGAAAGCTTTGGCTAGCAAGGTCAAAAGCAAATATCAAGTAATCCATATCGGGATAGGGTTTTTGATTTAAAAGCCAGTGGACCGCACCACTGACAAACAAACCTTGACCACTACAAGACACTGGGGTAATATTGCAGGGAATATTCTGCTCCACTGATTGCCACGTGTTCAATCTCAGACTGTAAACAATAACCGTAAAATTCACAGCTGGATCACCATATTGTGACAGTCTAACCACCTTATAGTCATCGTTTACATGATCGTAACCTACTTGGTCATAGATAATTACGTCTTCGTCATCATGTGGCTCGTTAACTGGTCTTGGTATCAGTTTATGCTTTCTGGTTGAAGGGTTCCAGAATAAAATTAACCTCTCATCTGGGCCACTACATAAACATACCAACCCATGGCAAGAGCCAAGAACATGAGGGAAAGAAGTCATATCAAAAGGAGTTTTCAACTTTACAGCAGGTGGATGTGAATCCATATCTAAGGAACACAAGGAAATTGAGGAACCGAAGCCACCAAAAAAAGCAAGAATCTTGTCTGTCTTCATGGATTCTTGCAGATGAAGATTGACAAAGTAAGGGCTGTCAATTAGGGCACACAAAGGTTTGGAAACAAATCTAAAACAGAGAAGAGATTTCACCGGCAAGTGCGAGAGAATTATGTCTAGCACTTCCGGTGGAAGTGAAACATCTGACATTGTACTAAGAAAATTAGGATTTTTGATATGATGGAGGAGATGAATAATGTGTGCTCCATATATAGCACTTCATAAATGTCAAACAAGTAAGTTTGAGATAAGACTATTGCATTGTACTCGACAACCACCCCCATTAGATTACTTTAATAAAATCCAGTTGAGTTTGGTTTTCGATCATGACCGAATAAAATACAAAACCTATGAACACCCCTACCCGAGATGAGAAGCGAGGCACAAAGCGTTTAGTGCACCACTTTTAGTATGCGAGGCGTAATTTATTTATATACACTTTCTATATTTCTCCATGGGTATTCAGCACCGCGTACTCAAAATTTAGCTTTAAATAATCTTTATATATGATTTTATATATAAATAACATATATGTATAAGAGTAAAATACAGATACCGTCCTTTATGTATATACCCTGTTGCACGTTGGGCTTTACTAACTAGTAACTACACTAAACTATTAAGATCATAAAGCAATAAATGGGACTACTTATATTTGAATAGAATCCTATTATTCAATTCTATAATATTTACACAAGATGTCTAAACTTGATTACATTATCTTCCTTGAAAGTATAAATGAATAATTTATCTAGAACATATTTGTCCTTACAAGAATGTGCACAATATCTGGAATAAAACCATGGCTATGCAAAAATATTCAGGAGGTAAGACAAAAATATGAAAATCTACACAATTATCTATATATTTGAGATTGGAATTTCTATATTTAGAACCTGTGATGGTTGCTTCTTTCAGAAGGAAATAGGTCTTGAAATCTTCCATTAAAAGACCAATTAAGGTAACCTGAAAGAAAAAGAAGCGTATTATTCAAATGTCTGAGATTAGGGGATAATCATCTCATGTCTATAGCTATAAAACAGAAACTAATAGTCTAATACAAAACAACTATGACCAGCACTCATCAAGTAGGAGAACAGATGTCAGTCACGCCTATGTTAGAATTGTGTTATTTAGGATTAACTAGTAAAAGAAGCACCAAGGGTTTGATAGGTTGGACGAAATGGAATGACAAGGGAATGGAATGATCCATTGCATACCATTTTCATATTTGGTTGGCATGATGGTTAAAATGCTGTTGTATGTGTAATTTTATTTTACCTTTTTTCAAATTCTTTATTTGAATTAACGTTTAGACATGTTACCCTGCAGAAGAAAAAAAAACTTTTTTATTTGTACATCTGTATAAAATGTTACTTTATATATCGATTTTGTTCGATTTCCACCAGCTGAAACTCCTTGGGTGGCCATGCTTATAAAAGAAAGACGTATGTTTTGCTTCTAGGTAGACATAAAATACAAAAAGCTTACATATGAAAGAATCAAAACTAGACATGCAAAAAAGATAAAAGATTACAATAAAATAATAAAAATATAAAGTAACATAGGATTTCATGCTTATATTATTGTCCTCTAACCACCATTTTACAACTACCCACAAAGCACTAACCATCCATTCTTAAATTATTGTAGTATAACCACAAAAAGTTTACGCTTTAATTACTGTACTTCAATAAATAGGTATTTATCTTTTCATGATTATAATATTATATATGAGTTGAAAATTCATACAGGCGGAACTGTGGAAGGATAATAATACAAATGATGAGAAATGGAAATGCTAATAAGAGAGAATTACATACCACTATTGGCAAATTCCAATATGAACATGAACAAGAGAGCATGAAAGGCTTCATATCCCCAATTGTTTCATCCACAAGGACCACTTAAGTGCCTCCAAAACCATATCATTCTTTTGAAAAGCAGCAATCAGATTAGTATATGTAATTCTGTCAGGCTGTATTCCATTTTTTCTCATTTCTTTAACCAAATTCACTGCATCTTCAACCATACCCGCAATCCCGTAAGCCTTAATTAAGGAGTTATAGCTGCATAAATCCGGTTTTAACCCGGATTCCTTAAGTTCCATTAATACATCTCCAACTTCGTCAATCCATCCTTTTTCTCCATATATATTAATCAAAATATTAAATGTGTAATGATCCGAACTACAGTTTGATTCCTTCATTCTCAACAATACATTTTTAAACTTCTCCATTTCACCTGCTTTCCCGTAAGCATCCAACATACAGTTATAGGCTTCGAGAGACACAGAAAATCCGTTGAATTTCATTCTTCTTGCAACAGAAGCCATATTCCTTAAATCTTTACCTTTTCCATATGCAGCCACCACAGTGTTATAAGAAATAACATCAACCATACCTTGTTTTTTAGCCATCCAAAACACTTGTCTCACCTTTTTAAAAAGACCAGATTTCGCATAAACATCAAGGATTACATTATAAGTTGTGGTATTAGGTGAATAACCATGCTGAATCATATCATTAAATAGCCTAGAAAGTTCATCAATAGGCAAAGCACGAGCACAACAATTAATGACACAATTATACATTTCTTGATCCCAAGAAACTCCAGCCTTCAAGATTCTGTAGTACAAATCAGCCAATTTA
The DNA here is from genome assembly GCA_030844895.1 of Ambrosia x helenae. NCBI lineage: Eukaryota > Viridiplantae > Streptophyta > Magnoliopsida > Asterales > Asteraceae > Ambrosia > Ambrosia x helenae. The sequence continues at coordinate 24,393 of JAUTDX010003494.1, forward strand.
CTTACCATCCCCAATCTTTGATAGATTCTAAGCATATCTCGAAATAAATATATATCTGGAACAATATCATTTTGATTCTCCATTACATCAAGAACTGAACATGCATCATTTAAGGCTCCAGATTTCACATACATCCTTACTACTATGCTAAATGCTATCAAATCCAAAGCAACACCTTTCGACTTTAGATCGATGTAAAGGGATTCCGCTTCCTTAAACTGATTCAAACAGCTATAAACATCGATCATAGTGCATGTGATATGCAAATTAGCCTTGTCACGTTTCGGCATAGATGCGTATATCTTTACAGAATTAGAAAGATGACCCAGCTCCTTACACGTACAAATTAATAAATGATATAAACTTTCCTCAAACACTTTATCCTTCCACTTTTTTAACCCCAAAACTTCAATGGCATCATCTACCAAACCGTGTTTCACATAAGCCATTACTAGAATCGAACATGACGTTTGATTATTCAAAACATGATTGTAAAGCAAACCTTTGATAACATAAGGCACTTTATCGAACTGTTCCGCCTTCTCATATGCTTGCAAAACGATGCTGAGAATAGATGAATACTGACATCCAATCGTTATCATAACTTCTATAATTCTCATAGCATCCGCTTCATCTCCATGTTTGGCTTGAAGATTGATCATTGTATACAAATTTGATGAATTCGGTTTAAAATCTAATCTATTCATTTCATTATAATACCACTCTGCTTCTTCAAAGTTTTGTACCCGGCCCCAACCTTCAATCATGGTTCTGTAAGTGCTTTCATCCGGTTTCAAACCAGCAGACACAAGGTTTTGGAAAACTCTTTTGGCGTCCTCCATGTTTGAGATTTTCCCATATCCCGTTATAAGCGTATTGTAAGCAACTATATGAGGAGAGAATCCAGCTGCATGCATTGACGCCAGCACATTTTCAGCCTCGTCTAACTTCCCTTGTTGACTGTAAGAATTAAGTAAAACCAACCAATTTTCTTGATTCAATGTCACTTTGTCATTTTTCAAGAACTCAACAATTTCGTCCGACTTTTCATACAACCCCAGACGTGTATAAAGCGTAATCATAGCTGAATACGCACTATGACAAACAATCCCAAACCTCCTCATTTGCGTAAACGCAAACTCTGCTTCATCAAGATTCCCGCCCTTTTGGTAAAGACTCATAACCATACCAAAACTAGCAACATTAGGCTGAACTCCCGCATCCAACATCATCCTAAACCACTTCGTACCCATACCCACAAGCCCCCGCCTATGACAAGCATAAATAAGCGTGTTAAAAACCTGGAAACTAAGCTCACAATCGGACTCACTCTCCATCTCTAAAATCAACCGTTCCGCTCCTTCCCAATCTTGTCTCCTACCCAACACCCTTAAAGCCAACTTATAACCATTCACATTCCGCACCAACTTCCCGTTAACCCTCATCCATTCAAAAAACCTCAAAACCTCATCATCCTTACCACCGCTCTCAAGCTTCTCCAATACACTATTACAATCGCCTAAACTCAACTTTTCATAAAACTCATCATCATCATTTCCTAATGTCTCCACACAACCAATCTTACCATCCAACCTACCTTCTTTCTCTACATTTCGCATAGCGTCCAACCGCTTCCAAATACTCCTCTTGCCTCTCTTAAACTTGTTCCTACGTAAACTAGGGTTTTGAATAACAACATTATCGTCACTAACATCAACAGGTCTAGTACCAACAACATTATCCTGAGTAGACTGTAAGACATCTGATAACTCTGTATCTAACCTAGAAACCCTAACTTGCTTTAATTTACTAAATGAATAGTTATTAGTTACAGTGATATTACTTAAAGTAGTAAATGCAAGAAGTAAACATCGATTAGAGATAGGTTTGTTTGATTGATGAGTATCTAAATGCATACAATAAGTAATGGAAGCCATAGAGAGTGTAGTGAAGAAAGAAAGTACCTTATGATGTAAGAAGATGAGATGAATATTATGATTATTATTATTGATTTAGGTTGGAGTTGGTTGGTGGAGAGAATTGGGAGGGATAATGTAATGGAGGAAAAATAACCGCAAATTCATGTTTGGTTGAAGGTCCCACACATACATGAGGATGAGATATTATGTTTAAGAGAATGTTTTTCTTTTTTTTAGATCGATACATGAATATGCATTTGTATTAGGGTGTAAACGATGCGGTAACGGCTCGAAAATTATTTGGGATCGGATCAGTAAAAAGCTCGAACGAGCCCAAGCTCAAGCTTGAAACATGACTCGTTTAGTTATCGAGCTCGAGCTCGAGCTTTTCATACAAAGACCGTTTAGGCTCGCGAGCATAAACGAGTCCAAACAAATTTTATATTATTATTATTATTTTATATAGTATACCTACGATTTAACATTGGCGAGTCAAGCTCGAGCCAAGCTTTGGCTCGTTTAAGCTATCAAAGGGAGTTTGAGCCAAGCTTTTAGCTCTTTTTAAATTGTTCTGTAATTATTTCGAGTCGAGTCGAGCCAAGCCAAGCTCGAGCCCTTGGGTTTTACTTTCAAGCCAAGTTCGAGCTCAAGTATTAGGCTCGAACCGAGCCAAGCTCGCACGAGCTTCATAAAAGCATGACGAGTCGAGCTCGAGCCCAGTTAGGCTCGCGCCCGGCTCGGCTCGTTTACACCCCTAATTTTTATCTATGGTTTTTATGACATATTGGGAGTGAGTAGTGAGATGAGTCAACCGGCTTGTCGGGTGGTAAATGGGTTGTTTAACCAGATTATTTAAAGTCGGTCTTAGAATCATAAAATGCAAATGTGTTGTTTAACTGATTTATTTAAATGAGTCAACCGGCTTGCCGGGTGGTAAATGGGTTGATGTGTTTAAAAATATTATTTTTATTATTCTAATTTTAAACGAGTTGGCATTCAATCTATTTAATTAAATGCAATTAACAGGTCAACTTAGACGCGCCTCATTCAATAAACTATTTGAACATGTTAGCCTCGAAGTAATAAACGTGTTAGAATTGACGACTCAAAACCTGATTATTTTTTTTATTGTGTCAGGAATTAGCACCGCGTGGTAAGAATAGTAACTACGGTTTCAAAAACGAGAAACTAAACTAGTTGGGTTGGCTAGTCGACCAAAATGGCTAAGCCATCCAAAATTGATAGTTTTATATTACGTTAAGAAATGATAAGATGGGTTGTTAAACTGCATAGGCATATTTACACGACCAATTTCAAAATATGATTGTACCCGATGTTTCACACTGCAATGAATACCAAACTATCTCATCAACCGATTTACTTAACTTTAAGCAGTTTGATCGGTTTTATAAACACCCCAAGACCATCTTCAATCTATGGTTTTTGAAATCGGACGAGGAAGAAAGAGGCGGAGAGATTGCAAACGTGCCGAGAAGAGAGGGAGGATGAGGTCCGTGACTATGGACCGTCCGTGAAGAAGAGAAGTCATGTCTATGGGAGGGGATGCGAAGAGAAGCCGTCTGTGGGGCAGAAGCCAAGCAAGCCTAATGTAGTTATGTGGCCTCTTTCACGACGAAGAGGCGAAGAGCTCTCTAATAACAATAGTATGAAGTATAGACAGCCCTTGAAAAGCCGTTTGTTATAGTTGACTTATAAGCATAAGCATATAGATTACTAATGGTAACCCCTCTGAGTTACAAATTTAAATTACAAAATCAATCAAAATTGTTATACATATTTCGACCAAAGGCACGCGATCTTCAACACTTGGTAAGGCTACTGAAGACAGATTGAAGCTGAACTCCATGGGCTTAATCAGATACAAGTCGAGAACCACAACCACCTATAGATCTTTACACACTTAGATTATTAAGTTGAAAATATTAGATTCATTGCCAATTTAGATCCAAATGCTGGCGAAAGCTTCCTCAAGGGCTCGTTTTCTGCTTAATTCTAAGCTCCAACCACCAGCTTTCCCACCTCGTTCTGCTTTTAGTCTCATCATTTCTTCATCATCCATATGATATGCATGCAGGTCATCCCCGGAACCTACTGGGAGTGGTTGTGTTGGTCGCGGTTGAGGGATTGTTCCTCCAGCAACTGCAGGGACATAATGCCCGTCTGAGGTTGACACCCCAAATTGAGAGCCTGGGCCTGTTGTCTGACATGATATGAAAACAAATAAATAGTTGAATATATAGAAGAAAATAATAAAAACGACAAATGGGTCGAATGCGAATTTATAAAATTAGCTAAAATAGGAACGAATTACATGGGTCGAACAGGTATAATTGTACAAAAGTCGTCTAATATCTATTCAGATGATTGATATCCAGCAAAATTTTAATATATTTTTTAACCATATTTGACAAAATACCGTTCAGCATAAAATTACCCATTTTTACACAATACTATTTGCTTTTATTATATTTACACACTCCTTTTTCAGATTATACACCGACACATTCGAAACGTTATCTCATCCACTTTTAAGCTTCTCTAACTTTCTTCTCCAAAGGCAGAAGAATGAGCAGCGCCATTTGTCTTTTATTTGGTTCTCTTCTGCCCCTCTCAACCTAGCTCGACTCTTGGGTCTTGTTCCTCAACCTAGGTCAGCTTGTACCAAGGAAACGATTAAAGTGGCGCCTTTGGAATAAGCACCCGTTTCAACACGCTAGGACATTGCTAAGTTTCCAATGTTGCGGAGCGATTTCTCCACCAGCATCACTGCCTCGCATTTGAGGCGCTTTTTTTAAACCAAGAACACACCCTAGTTATTCTCTTGCTTCCCCCATTAAATGGCCGCAGAATAAAACTAAAAGAAAAGAATAAAATGACCGGAAAAACATATTTTTGGTTTATAGGTCAAATATTAAATAAGGTAAATTCCGTTCATTTGAATTTCGAATTCAACTTTTTGCTCTTGGTTAATTATGCTATCTTTTACATTTTGATTCATACTCTCAACTTCTAAATTTTAAAGAAAGGCGAAACGGGGAAGATGATGAAGAAAAGGATGGAGATAAATGATGAAAATAAAAAATAAATCACTAGAAGGTGATAGTGAAATATATGGGTTACAATTAGTGTGAAGTGATGAAAGCGAAGGTGAGATAAAGATTAGATGATTAAGAAGAATGATATTTAGATAAATAAAGAATAATATAAATGACCTGAAAAATTGGACAGAAGGGAGAGAATGAACAAGATTTATACAAAAATGATAGCTCGAAGAATTCACTTATCTAGCTCTCATCGTATTGTAATAATATAACTTTTCTAATACCACAATAACTATATAGAAGTTGGACAAAAAGTGTTACATGTCAACCCAGCCTAGCCCGTACGCTTTGAACCAAACCCATATGGCTTGCTACCCAACCTGCCCATTTTTCCAACTCTACTATCTACCATCAAAAGTGGTCATCACTATTATTATGATAAACGGTTGAAGCAAAGTTGATCAGGTTTCAAAACTAGAAATCAGCGGATACAGGAGACTAACCATATCAACATCAGTCTGCAGAGGTTGTCCCTTGCTTGCTGCCAGTGCTGCTGCAAATTCTTCAGCCTAATTGATCATGAAAACCTAATTAGTTAGCAGTTTAGTACAATGTGAGACAGCAAAGCCCAATAAATCATTCACCATATGACAAACCTTACGAGCTTGAGCATTCATTATTTGTTCTGCATTTTCTCTTTGGTACCGAGCAATCTTTGCTTCAATAGCAGGAACATCTATTCCTTCAACCAAGTTTACAGCTGAAACAAATATATGCAAATGAAAATGGCGTTCTTAACTGGTGTAGAGTGAAAGATAGAGATAAAGAACTTACTCATGTCCTCAACTTCCTCTAAGTAGTCATTATAATCTCTTAATGACGGAAAATCCTCTGCTCTTTTATTAAATCTGCCAAATCATAACATAATCGCATCATGCAAAATGAGGATCACAAACTAACGATTTTGTAGTACTGAAGTATACATCAAATTGTGGAACACATAATATCTAAGATCAAAGGTACAAATTTCTCAAAAAGTTGCTGCAAGATTAGTAATTTACTAAAGTCATTATATTAAAATCCCAACAATAGCGACATCTGGGCCCTTTTACTAACTAATATTGTCCCCGTGTGAAGACTTCTCAAGAGGTCAACCAACCATGAATTACTTGCACGAAATCACGCTTAACACTTCTAGAGGTATCTAAATCCCAACACTAGCAACATTCAAGGGTTGGTTGGCAACCTTTATGCTAGTAGGTGTTGAACCATTGAGAGGTCTGATTGGATAAGAGACTATGAACCAGTAAGAGCTAAGAAGCTTGACTTGGCTCGACATGACTAGTCGGTGCCGGAGGAGGTGGTGCATGAATGGCCGACGGAGGGTTATGAAAACAGCTGAATGAACTAAGAAGTAAAATTTCCATTCAGTGTCATTTTGAAACTTAATGGGTAAGAGACTTACTGATTGATTCATTCATATGTATCCTGTTAGTGAACTAAACACACTTAATGTTGACTGATTCAAAGTTAGCCTAGCCTCTTAATGGAATCATTAAAAGGCTACCAAACAGCCAGCCACTCAAACCCTCGTACCAACAAATATTGTCCCCAAGTGAGAGGTCAGGTCACCCATCATGGATTTACTACCATGAGTAATGTAAGATTTGCGTAACGTGACACACGCACCATCAGTCTCTCAAACTCTCACAAATCACAACAACCAACAGTTTATGAAAAAAAAAAAAAAAAAACTCGTGCTCTTTCGTATCTTTCACGATGCACTTTCAACGATTCCAATCACAATTTATCTCAATTCTCAAGAACTAAAATTCACCAAAACTAAAAAAATCCATCAAATTCCAAAAACATATTCTATGTGCATTCATCTATAAATTATACACTTTTACTCAAATCTCTAACAACAAACCCCTAATAAGTAAAGAACAATCATACAAACTTCAACTTTTAAATACCACCTACTATTTCACAACTAACCAACACAAATCTTGAAACCTACTTCTCTAAACTCCAAAATTAACCCTAGCTTTTTAAAAACATATAAACCCTAGAATTTAAATTTAAATTAATAGGAGAGTCTATACACAGTAAAGTTACATGTTGCCGATGCGTTTACGGATGGTCATCTCCTTAGCGAAGGAATTGGTGCCGGAAGCTACCACCATGTTTCCGGTAGGATGCGGCGGAGCACGGCGGCACAAGGTTGAGGATCGGCGGAGTAGGAGATCTTTTTTTAAAGCACTTGTATCAATAGGTAGTGTTTTAATTTCTTTATATATTTTTTTATTTTTAATGTTTATATTTTTTAGGTTTTTAATTATTTACATGTAAAAAAATATATATTATGATGGTCGTATTTATAAGACCGTGTGTGTTGTCGGTATAAGCGGACGCGGCATTACCCGTGAGTTTTTTCAACTTCACTGATTTCAACCAATCCTACACTTTCACATCACTTTACTGATTTTCTTCACTGAAACATTTTTTTGAGGGCAACGCTTCACTGATTATTTACCCACAATCAATGAGAGAGACATAGAAACAAAGAGGAGAGAGAAAGAGAAAAATCACAGGTACCAGCCCGTTAACTAGAACCAGAATTTGGTTCACGGGACCACTACCAGCATGGGTGGCGACGGTGTTACCGTACTGGTAGTGAGGTACCGTGACCAAATCTGGTGGCGCCCCATCCCCCTAATTAGGTGTGTGAATTTTTTTTACACTAATTTAATACGAAATTTATAGGTTTAAGTTTAGTCTAAACAAGTTCGGGTTAACTCGAGGAAGTTTTTTTTTATGGTTGTAGTTAGACCTGCTAGGTTGTATGGAACAGAGTGTTGGGCTATTAAAGATAATGCAAGATGGAGGTAGCAGACATGAGGATGTTAAAGTGGATGTGTGGACACACAAGTTTAGAAGTAGTTAGTATATCTGATAAAATAAAAAAGGGAAAATTGAGATGGTTTGGACATGTGGAAAAGTGTCAGTTGACATATTCGATTAGAGCAATGGAAACCCTCACGGTGGAGGGAAAGAGAAGTAGACCCAGGCCAAAGTAACGTGGGATGAGAAGCTTATACAACATTTGCTTGAGTTGCACACCTCTACGAGGACATGATCCATGATAGCATCATTCATTTTATCATGGTGTGTCACGTCATAAATGATAACATCGTCATCCGTAACAGTGTTAGATATGTAAACTTCTCTTTGATTATCTTTTACTTAACTTCCTCATAAATGGTGTGAGTGTAAGGTTTGAACTTTGAAGACATGCTTCCCAATTGCTAAGTCGCTGGAATTTTTTAATGTACTTAGAGAAGTTTTGTTCTCAACGCTCCTTTGCATATACCGCTGGTTGTCGATTCTAATGTCGTAACAAAGCATGAACTGGACAAACGTATTAGCATTTGAAGAATTGACCTTAAAGGCTAAGTTCGAACTTTCACACTTGGAGGTAGTCTTCATTAAACAACTGAATGGGATGTCATGGAAATATGATGGTGCCCAACACTCCCGAGGGGCATACATATCATTCAGCCAATCATGATCTTGTAACCTAAACTTTTCTACTAAGGCATGCCAACGAATTTCGAAAGTACTTGGCTTGATATAAACATTCCATACAAGGTGATCTAAACATGACCTTATATTATAACTAGTTGTATACAAAGCGGCGCGTTGCGCCTAGGTTACTATCGAGCCTTATAAACCATCTTGGCTCATGTTGGACAACCTGACTATTGTAGTTGTAAGGTTTTGTTACTCCATCTAATCCTCATCATGCCGTTGATGTCAGATGTCATCCTCTGCAAAAATTAATTTTGCATATATTGTTAGTTTGCTTTTGTACTCACATATGAACCAGAGACGTAATAAGTGCATTATAGGAGTTTTGATTGCACAATTTATGTGCCAAACAAACTAGTAATCGTAAATTCAAGGCGCGAATCACACAAAAGCAACAAAAGCAACAAGGTCTAAAATCTAAATTCAAGGCGCGAAACACACAAAAGTAACAAGGTCTAAAATCAAGCTGCGAAGAACACAAAAGCAACAAGGTCTAAAATCAAGCTGCGAAGAACACAAAAATTAATTTTGCATATATTGTTAGTTTGCTTTTGTATTCACATATGAACCAGAGACGTAATAAGTGCATTATAGGAGTTTTGATCGCACAATTTATGTGCCAAACAAAGTAGTAATCGTAAAGCAAGCAAGCAAATTGTTGAGCTTTCAAACCTTTGTGCGGTCGACTCGACTAAACTCGCCCCTTTTCTTCACAGTTGTAGCCGGTTGATTTCTATTTGTACGCATGCGAATGTACCACCTAATGTATTACTTTGTACCAAGAGAACGCAAAAGAGAAAAAAAAAAGTATTAGAAGACCTGAAAACACGCATAGTGAAAGTGAGGCAACATCAATTAAACATGTCGTGCATTTATAAAACACTAATATTCCGTACAAAATATAAACTATCAATATAGTCTATCTGCATTTGTGCCTTGAAAGTTGAAGAATTTTGCTGTATAATTTGGCATTCTGGAACTGCCAACAACCATTTCCAAGTCACTAAACAAATAAATTGTAGTCAATTGTTAATAAACGCAACCTTACATCTTCGTTTAACCATAGATAAAGAATTAGTACCATCTTCGCATGAGCACATCTTAGTAGATGCACCAAACAGATCACCCCTAGTTCCACAAAACATATGCTTAAAGCAACACTAAATCGCATTCAACCCTATGGTGAACAAATCATAAGATATACCATATATGATGCACTCTTCAGCATTAAATAAATGACAAATTCATATTAGAGCATTAACTGCTTGATGTAAAACTCTAATGAGGTATTAGCTCAGGCCTCCAAGTTGGTTCATATGGTAAAACTGAAAAATGCATACATTTTTAAATATACTGGTTCATACTCAATGAGAGAAAAATAAGTCTACTAACTATATAAGCCTACTTTACCCTTTCTTTAAATAATTATAATTTTGAAACACTCAACCCCATCAAAGTGATTATAAAAGCTTAAAAAATAAATAAATTACTATGAACTAAACCAAGACCCAGTCCTGGTCCTTCGTGAAACCATACACCTTCATGATCAACCACCACATAATACCAAACATTTAAATTGGGAGGCCGGATAAATAAACCTACGAAGTTTAGAATTTACGGTGGTATATAGCCAAAGTAGCTTTTCTACATATAATATAAAAAATTTTGACAACCAAAAATAAAATAGACTAAACTAAGGAGCATAAATTAACTAATTAAATCATTTAAACATAGTTTAATTTTAATCTAAAAAAGAAATTGGCCATAAATGAGAAAAACTAATAACTCTTACTCACCTCAACTTGGAAATTGAAGCTGAGTAATTATTATCAGTGGATATATGATCCCCTTACAACAACAATCTTCAATATCTATCATGGTAAACTGGATAAAAATCAGCAAATAATTTCATTAATGCAGATGTAGCTTGTTTAGAAATTTAAAAGTTCGTGACCCGTTTGGTATTGCACAGAAGTTGCAGCGACCTTTAGCTTTCATTTTAGTGTCTGATTCAACGCGCTATTGTTTCTTTGACTCCGCGGTTTCAATTCATGCATCACATAGGCTAATATTCTAATCTTTTAAGTATAGGCAGCATATTTAAGGCTGCAACATTTCAAAAACCATATGCATTAACAGCCAACCGCATCACCTCGCCTAACCACGCGTCGCCTAAATAATAACCATTAACATGAGAAACATTATCCTTAAACTAAAACAACACCTTAAAATCTCATATTATAACAGTTGCTTTATATTAATTGTAGACAACCTTAAATAACAAACAACGACTTAACTGAAAACCTTAACAGCACTTCTCCTCTTTTGATGAACCATTTCAAACAACATAAAAAGTCTTACTAAAAACCCCTTGTAAGCATAGGTTAGAAGCAATCAGAGTGTCGATCAAATCGAGGACACTGGTTAGTGGTACTTTGAATGTATATGTTTGTTTTAAGACTCAAAAAGCACAGATTGAAATAATCAAACAGCATCCTAGCCGCCTATGCGTTTCAGCGAATAGGCGCGTAGGTGAATAGGCGTTTAGCCTCCTAGGCATTTGGTTCGCCTACCCATATTCACCTAGGCACATAAGCACCTATTTTCTTAGGTGTCTAGGCATGTAGGCGTTTAATCCGCAATGATATCTGGTTACATGTTAATCATATTACTATAGTGCCAGATATCACTATTCAATACACATCCAAAACAGAATTAGTTATGGTTAGGACACTGAATTTATAAAAAGAGTTCTAACTAAATTACTTAAACATGTATCGTTGGACATGAAGCAATTAGTCGTTACCTGAATCAAATTGATGAGATGATATTAGCTGCCCTTTTCCTTGAATAGCCGTGAGAAATGATGCTTGCAATACAAGATTCCCTCCAAAGCTGCATAGTTTGATGGAGATATGGAACACCCTCTGTGGGAGCACTTGAAACATGACTTGTGGTATGCTTGGTTCTCCACTGTTACCTGTATTCAATCCCTTATACTATTAGGCCCAAAGATTAATATTTTGATTTTGACCCGTTACTCGACCCATTCAATTTCTAATTCTAGTTTTATATCATATGTACACGTTTTGTAAAATCGGTATGTAGTATGTACCTTCTCCAAAGGATAAGCTGCAGCCGCAGAGTGTGGGGCCGACTTTGTATGCGAGGAGCATACTTCAAATTAGCATACACCCACATAGCATAGGAGCAGGCGAAATTTCTACTACAAAGAAACCACTTCAAAGCTATTCAAAACAACACATGGATTTGGAAAATCATTAAATCGACTTAGCAACACGTATATACAAACAAACTCACGTTAATTAGGCAGGTACTTCCCTACATACTTCTAATATGCAACTTAATCACACATATGGATTCAACATATGCGACTTAACCACATAGCGATCTCCAAAATTATAAACTACACAGCCAATATTAAACCGAGTAAAAAATTCTGGTAAAACATATCACCAAACACAGAACACCACATACTACAGCACATACTGATGCCTACAAATTAAGTTTTTTAAAAGAAATATATGCTGGAGTAACTGGCAAGCACACAACCACCACTTATTCAAAGCCAATAACAACAAAGACAAAAGCAGCGCTATAAATAGTTATTTTGGTAGCCCATTATACATAACATGCAGAACCAATATAGTTTATACCTTCATTGCTCTAACAGTCTCTTCAAAATGACCACCACCATGTTAGAACAATATTATCCACAATGCAAGAATGCAAAAAACGCCAGGAATCGAACCCAGGCAAATTTTATAAGAGAACACCACCCTAACCAACTGAACTGGGAATGTTTTTGTTATGTTAATCAGACTTAATAATATAAATACAATGATCAAATGGCCTAAATAAAAAATCACTGTTCAAAGTGGAAGGTATATTATTATAGTATAATTGTTTAAAACATCCCTAGAAATCTATCAATAAAAAGTTAATCAGTAAACATTAAATCATTTGCTGAGTTTGTAAGTATCCTAAATAATTTTAAAATGTTATAATTATGGACCAACAAAGTGTAGTAACATGTTGACTATCGCATATAAAAACCTAAAAAGGGTAACATTGCTAACCTGTTACATAAATTTAATACATTTGTTACATATCTGATGTAGCTAAAGATGTGTAGATAACTTGGTTAGGCAATATTTTTAACTTAACAGCACAAGTATTATTCGAATAGAGAAAAATGTTTAACAAACAAAGGTTTTTGACTTTTTATGACCTGTAACGTAACAAAAATGAGTTTTACTCCACGTAAAAGTAAGGAAAATGGTTAAAAGAATATCTTCAAAGGAAGCTTTTCCATAATGTGCCACAAACAAAAACGATGGCGAGGCGAGACTGTGTAAACACCCTTGATAGAGCTTGTCTCTTTGAGGGATCTTGGTCAGTTAGAACTAGTTTTTGTTGCGTAGAATGAGCTTTTAGGAATGATTCGAGTAGCCACACGTAAGATTCAACAGTTTCTTTAGCTATCAAACCGGCTCCAAATGTTACACATTGTTTATGCTAGTCGACCCTAGGAAAAGGAACAAATATCATGTTGTACCTAAAGATTGAAACAAAAATGTTTATGTTCAAAATGATTGGGACAAAAAAGTTGGAAATTGATGAACTATTGTCATTATGTTACACTTATTATTATGTCTTATAAACAGAAAATGTTTATGTTCAAAAGATTGAAACAAAAATTTGGTAAGTTGGAGGAAGAAAATCAATAAAGAAAGTTGAAAAATGAACTATCCATGTGATAGAAGTTGTGTCAAAACACCTAAAGGATTTTGGGATGGAGGGTCTCCTAAAACAACAACAATAATAAGCATGTTTAACATAGATTAAAGTCTAGAATAGGTAAACTTCGTGGATGCTAGAACAACTTTTGATGATATGTAACGACTTCACAAATTGGTTACGCTAAAACCCAAATAGTTTATGTTCCTAAACATTAAAATGTTAATAAAAAAAATTACAAAGTTAAACTAATTTAGTTAAAAGAAGGTTAAGTTAACTAAGCGATACCTCATGGTTGATATACAAAAAAACCTTAATTTTACAACTTAGGGTTGTGGTCTAATGTTACAGAAACGATAATATATAGAAGATGGGTGTGTTTGAAAAGGATTAATTGATTAAATGATACACAGTTACTCTGTACACTACCCATCTTCTGTTCAAATAAGCTCCTTCAGCAAACTTAAACCTTTTTTAAAGCAAAAACAGTAAAAGAGCTTGACACATTTTTAAAAAGGAAAATATTATATATCAAATACCGTCTAAGTCAGAGGTTTTAGACCTGGATTGTTGTCTAACATATTCATCTTATCATTAAATGAGAAACATAGCGAGAGATTATGTCGAGCAACTGATATTGGAGAAGCCATTAATGAAGGTTAAGACAAATGGTCTTGCGGGAGGGGGGGGGAGTCTGGCGAATACATGGTTGGGTTTAAAGTTGTTAGACTGAATATTTGACACTTGGCAAATTCAGGTTAAAATTTTATAAACGTTTACCACTTACTTTGGTTAAATTATATATTTAGTTTCATTCGGATGAATTAAATTAGTTAAATATATGCGAAACGACACGGACAGATAATTCGGTGAATTATCAAGACATACATACAAGAAACTGACCTCGAACGTTGCTGACACGACAAAACAAATAATTGTAGAATAACTCGTTTGATATTATTTTGCAATTATGTGTTTGTGTGGATTTAATTGTGCATACATGTGTAAGTCTGTGTATTTAAGCGAAACGCATTACCGAGTCTGTAACCGACACCCAACGAACCGAGAAAGTAATTCGGGTCTTAGAATATTGGGTTGGTTAGTGGTGCTGTTAGTTTAGATGTCTAGAGCACAAACAAGAAGCAAAACAAAAAAATGGGCTAGACTCGGCCCAAAAAGACCAAGCTCAGCCCACACCCTCACTTGGAGGGCGCCGTGGGGAACGGGGAGATTAACCCAAACCCCCCTGCGGGGCGCAGGGGGATGTTTGGTCAGCCCATGACGTGAATTTTCTTATATAATCGATTTTAGACCCACGTTTTTCACATAACGCAACCCTAATTCGTCATTAGCAGCCCCCATACAAAGATGTCATCCCTAACCTCTGCCATAACCATAATCAATCGATTCTTGGAGCCTAAGACGAGTAATAATCACCCAAACGAAGAGCTTAAGGTCTATTATCAATCCTTTGATTGTTTTACTCCATTTGATTATGTTTAATCTTACTTTTGTTCATAAAACCTATAGTCCAGGTCTGATCTAAACTTGTTTTATCAATAACTAATGATTTTGTAGATGATTAACATGTTTATGTGATGAGTATTGATGATGATTAGATGGTAATGCAACATATGATGCATGTTTAATCATAAACCCTATTTTTGATGAAACTTGACAAACCCTAGGTTGAGGATTAAGATGTTTAGATCTAAGTTTGATGATTGTATGACAATATTATGTTAGGATAGGATGATTAACATGTGTTTAATGCTTGATTAATATCGTTTGATCCATTGTATCGGTAGAGGAATAACACCCCTGTTCACATAGAAAAACTTTTCTTACCAATCATACATAGATTTGGGGGACTCAGACACCACTTAGGTAACTTTCCTCCATGGAGAGACACTGTACCACCCAGGCCCTCCACGAGCCTCCTCAAAGAACATAAAAAACATTCAGCATCTCGAATATCGGATCCATGTCTAAGGATCGACAAGTTGCCTCGAAGTGGATTATTCTTGACAAGCCAAATGGAGTCATCTGTGTAGGATGCACCCCATACTTCTGGAAAACATTTGCCAAAAATTTGGTAACAGGAAGACGAAAGCAACATTTGGTAAAAAAAGGCTTCGTACAGGGTTATCTTCCCCAGTGGGGCCTTTAGTGCAGTCTGACATTCGGCGGGCAATTCTAGCTCCCAGTTGGCTTCAATTCCATAATGATCAAGAAAGGTAGCAAAAGCAGTGCTTTCCCACTTGATGGCAGTAGTGTCAATGCCCTTTGAAGTGGATTCCCCCTTGGTATTCTCCGAAACCTTGGATTGATCCACAGGGATGCTAGAATCTTGAGACATTGTAAAAGTGAAAGTGTGTGCAAGAAGAATCGATGAAAGAGAAATTTTACTGAGAAAGATAGAGAGGAATAAGTCGGAAAATAGGAGAACTGATTTTTTGAAATCATTATATACTGTCTGCAACTAATGCGGATAACGTCAGCATGGGTAAGAGCGAACGACTTTTGGTACACCTAACCACTGTGAGGGTTACACGTGTCCCGGAGCAGTCTAACAGACGGCACACGCGCTCTCACGCTCCTACGCGCCTGCACGCACCCTGCTAATTCGTCTGATGGGACGCCAACTGCCACCATGTACAACTTGCTTGTGACAGACGCTAAACCGTCATCCCTCCAACTTCGCATAGGTCTCGACAACTGTCCACCACCATCACATGACGTGACCCATGCGTTGCGGACAATTAACGTCACACACAAGTACCGTTCTCCGCACTCCGCATCCTTCACCGCTCCGCATTGATTCTTCAACGCACTTCAATATCAGCGCCAAGGCCCAGTCTCTACTACAATGACAGGATGAGCTATCATCCAGACACTAATCATTTGAGTCCAGCATCCACCCTCTTCCCTCACACACTCGAGAAAAGGATACACACTAGACTGGAGGACTTGATGGGATTGGGTACTAAACTACTAAACGGTTATACCCAAACCCGGAAACAGGATCCCGCGGAAGGACGTTCCGCGCAATAAGGAAACTTCTCCAACAAGCATAACAAATAACTACCTTCCTACAGTCACGGAGTAATGCCCGCGCACGGAGCGGTAAAAGCAGTAATCGTTTCGTGTTTCCTTATTTATAGATTTCCTTAACACTTTTACTAATATAGCTTAGGGTAGTGGAGACAACCCTAATCGGGCCTAGCCCATTACGATTAGGGTTTTGGGTAACGGTGGCATATGTCCACCTCTATATAAGGGATAATATCCCTAATAGAGAGGACACTTTTTGCTAACCCAAAGAGCTATCACTTATAGCAAATTTATTCCCAGTTGATTAAATAATGTGTTTCAAAATGTTCATCCAAATATTTTCTTTTTTACTTTTAATCATTTGTCCTTTTTTCAAATCAAAACAACTCTAAAAGCCTAACTAAGACCGTAGGCTCATACTAATAATTCCTAATAATATAGTCCACTACTTACGTTTTTTTTTTTGGGGGGGGGGGAGGGTGGGGGATCTTGACCGAAGGGAATTGACTTATCCAAACCGAACAATAGCGGCTTAAAGCTAAGCGCAGCGTCGGCGCTTGATTAGCAGGGAGGAGCATCTCAAAGTATGGGACAAAGGATCAAATGCTTTTACTTTGTCATCCAGGATCCACCACAAGTTGGGCTTGAGAGTCATGTGATGGGTGATTATCCAGCACGGTTCGGAGAGCACTTTTAGCCCGCGTTGGTGAATGAAAGCCTCCCTATCAAGCAAGAAAGAAGTGGCTCTTTCCACGGCGGAGCTACTCTCACTAGTGCCGATAGGGTAACGGGTCAAACTTGGATGGGGCCAAAACAGGTTCTAGCCATAATGTGTCCAAGTTGAAACAAGTTGTTTCAAGAAGACAAATTATCCGAATGGTTTCTGGCACTATACCTGTTTATATGGATGCTAATGGTTATGGCAACGACCGCTGACGGATCTTGAACGAACAACCTGGCAAGGCCAGGCTCAATCTGGTAGGGCCGGACTCAATACATATAATTTTTTTTTGAAAATTTTCGGTAAAATTTAAACTACGAAAGGAAAAAACTAGGTAGGCCGAGGCCCAGTCTGGCCCTAGTGAAGAACCGCCCTTGGCAACGACCAACAAAAGCCATGGAGGCAGACTTTGGGTGGTGGATGGCGTTAGCCCATTCGAACCCTTTCCAAGTTAGCAAGTTTCATAAGAGTACGTAGTTCATTATGACCGATCATATTGAGTGTACCCGGCGAATCCATTAAACACACCCAATCAATCAACAATATTAATCAATAACAAAGCTATCATATGGTTTTGGAAACTATAATGTAACTGCATACATATTTATTATATATATATACTAAGCATATATCACACATCTTATGTAGTTTTATAAACACAAACATAAACAACTGCTTAAAAACATAAACTGGCCTATAAACATCTGCATATACTAACAAACAGGTTCATTATACGAAAACGTCTCGGGATTTTTCATGAATGCTCATATCAACACTTCTAAATCCCCAACAAACCCGAGCCCCGTCATTTCAATATCTCACCGTTCTCCGAAATATCAAACAAGAACCTGGGCAGAGACGCTATGCGCGGAAGCTGATGCACCAACTCAGCAAACGAGTCGGTTCTCGAAATACCCGGTTCCTGGTTCGACTCAGCGTTACTACTGTCATTTCCATCTTGCTGTGCCATCTGACTGGAACCTGGAGCAGAACTGATTATTTGGTTATCTGTTGGTGTTGTATTAACATGCATGGAAATAGAATCAGGGGTAAAACTGTCATTTATGCCTTGATGAGGGGTAGAAATGTCATTTACTATTTGCTGACCATGTTGATAGTCTTGAAGAAGGCAACAAAGGGAATTGACTCTAGTCATTAGAGTTGTCTCATCTGAAGCTGTTGTCAACTGGTTGTCACTAAGTAGGATTTGTGAAATGTTTTCTAGCATATCTTTCGGGTAATCCGGCCCAGGGGCATTATTGGAAATTGGTAAATTACCGGAGGCGTTTTGCTCGGAAAGACTGTGTTCGATGTGGTTTACAAGATCGGATAGTGACATGTTTGGCTGGAGACCGGGTGCATATAGTTGTTTCATACCGTTTGGCCCATCAATGTCCATAGACATACCTGATATATAAAAATAATAATAATAATTGTTTGTGGATTAACAATAACTTGTTTCCCGAAATAAAAGAAAAAAAAACTGTTAGCGAGGCAACACAACCCAAATGGGCCGGGCCTGTTTAGACTTGTGCTAAAAATGATATGTTTCAACCGAAACCCATTTTGACGGGCCAGGCCTGTTTGGACTTTGCGCTAACAATGAAATGTTGCAACCGAAACCTATTTTATGGGCCGGGCACGTTTGGACTTGTGCTAAAAATGACATGTTTCAACACAAACCAATTTTGACCCGTTAGACAATATGCCTAACCCACCCATCTTATCACCTCTATGATTAACCTATGTCCTCGGTAAAATGTGTATTTAATTTGGGCCTGAGGGAAAAAAAATTTTAAATTACACTATTCAATCATCATTTTTTTTTTTTGGTAAAAAAGGTACCTGAACTTGAAGACTGGGCCTCTTTAGACTTATCTTGATGCATCATACCGAGAGAGCCCGATTCCATGGTTCTAGATGAATAATTAAGTAAAGCAGATGGTGAAGCCACATGTGAAATACCATAGAATTCTGGTAGGTTGAAAACACTGCTCCCTGACATATCATGATTGTTAATGGAAGTTTGTGGCGAGAAAAATGGGAAGTTTAAAACGATTTCTTGCTGCTGGCTAAGATAGTTGAGTCGTGCGTCACACTGAATTAGCTTTTCATAGTGCTTGTCTAGAATGCCTTGTTCGCATTGTAGAAAATGTTGCCTGCAGAAACAAAGGTAAGCAAGAAAAGAATGTTAAAAGAGGTAGCAAGATAGGAGGGGTAACGGGTCAAATAAAGTTTGGGTTGAAACGGGTCATTTTTAGTATGTAACTATGTATCGAACAGAGTCGAGTGACCCGAAACTTTTATTTCCATATTCTAAAAATATAAATTATTAACGTATTAATCATGATCACAGAAACAATATCATTACAATGAGTATCAAACAAAAATGATTTACGAGGCTGTTATTTGACCCATTTGTGATGAAGCACAACCCATTTCGACGTATCGATAAGTAAGAAGGTTAGTATGTTAGGACAAAATAATTTAGGAGATTATATGCATTATGCGCACCTTTGGGCGACTTTCGACCCATTTCCTTTTAAGCTATTTTATATTTTATATGTTTTGACCCATGTAAAAGCAAATGGGTCGAATTTGCCACCTCTAAATGAAAGACCATTAAAAGAATAATATAAGGAACTAGTAAATAAATACCTTTGTGTGTTTGCTTCTCCATCTGTAAAGTCTGAAGTGGACCGCCACTGTGTGTGTTTTCTGGGCTGCGGGTTGATTTCTTTAAAGAAGAGCGGTGGTTTATCAAGCTGACGATAAAACAGTAATATGTTGAGCAGAAATTATATGGGCTAATAAAGTCACAATATACATTATACAAGAGTATAAGACTATAAGGAAAAGAATATTCACCACAATAGTCAAACTTCCAGGCCCATTAGCTGCACAGTTTGCCTTCAGGCCCACGATATCGGCCCAATTGATTTCAAACTTTTTCTTTAGTCCACCATCAAGAACTTCCCATACAATCTTATGCTTTGAAAAGTAACATTTTGCCACTAGATCACCTTCATGTTTCGACGCATACTGCCACAAAAACAAGTTTTGACCTCAAAATTTCTTTAAGCATTCTTGATTTATAAGTCGTAGAGGTGGCAAGATGGGTGGGTTGGGTAACCGGGTCAGGTTGGAACAAGTCATTTTCAGTACCGGCATGTCGGGTTGGGTTGACGCCAGAGCCAGCCCATTAGTATATTTAGGGAAGGCTTGGGCCTAGGGCCCCCAACTTTTTTTCCTAAACAAATTTATACTTAAAAAAGGTAGTATACATATTGTGACATTCTCTAAAAATAATGTCACCCTAGCTTGGTGGGGTAAGAATGCCCATAAGTTTCCGTGAAGTACCCTCTTCGACTCCCGCTTAGTCACTTTTATCCCCTTTTTTGTTAATAATTTTTGAAAGCAAGCCCCTTGTATTAATGTTGAAAACAAGTTCCGTGGAGTGTAGGTTGCAAAGCATAAATATTAATTAGGACACTTTAGTAAAATTTATGAGGAGGTTTTTATCCATTTTTAGTTGATTTGTGTTTTGGATAACCAAAAAAGTCCATCTATTTTATAAATTAGTTAATTGCTAAACAAGGTTTTTCTTAATAATTTTTATTTCAAATAAAAATCTAAATTACGAACCCAAAATAAATGAAAAGGGCCCCTAAACTTTCACTTCCCTTTGGGCCCCAAAACAATTGGGCCGGCTCTGGTTGACACGTACATCTTTTGTCCAATTACATAAAAAACTAGTATTTTGATTATGATTAAAAAAATAAAATGATTTACAATAAGAATGTAGATATTTTAGTAAAAAATTAGGAGGTTAAATACATTAAATAGAGTTGGGTAATTTCAACCCATTTGACTTGTGCAACCCATTTGCTCATTTTCCGTGTGGATAAAGTGTTGATTTGAGTTGTTTGAAATAAAGCACAACCAAATCAACCCGCTCATAAGCATGTGTGTCAAAATTGTGACCTCCGAATTAAAAGAATAAGACAATAAGATCAAACTCAATACAAATACCTCCATCGGCCGATCCTTAAAAGTGAAGCTGGAAAATGAGAAGCTTTCAACTTATCAATGGAACTTGATGCCCTGGCCCGCGTTTTTGCCTTCAAATCTTTCTTGGTTTCTGCCTCAAGATTTTCAGTGGATGAATCACCCTTGTCAGCATTGCTTTGGTTGAGCCTTTTTTGAGCTAACTCCAACAATGATGGACTCTTCCTTAACCGCAAACCCAATGGGCTTGGTTCATTAAGCGGGTTATATTGATATTGCGGGACTAGAAACTCTTTGTTAAGTCTCGGTTGCTATTCAAGGTATAAACACAAACGAAAACAAGACAAAATGTAAGTAGCATGTCAAAATTGGCTTAAAACACTTCTCTTTGAAAATGCAACATCAAGTACATTGTAAAAAAACAATAAAATTAGCAAGTAAGATACATTATGTGCAAAACTAGCTTATACTCTTATAGCTTGCAAATCAACTCAAACTTATAAGTAACCATCTCCAATGAAGCATGTAATTGAAATTTTCCAGAGTAAAAAACTGATTTTTTTTAATATATGAAGCTCAGATAAAATTGAATGGATGAATAAAAATAGAACAATTTAGTTTCGTATGACGACATTTTCCATCGATTATAAAGTAATCCTATTACAAGTGTCATGATACAATGAACTTTTACTATATTAGTTTGTTCCGTGTAACTTTAATCATGCAACCATGACAAGACCCACCGTTCACAAAGCGGTTCACGTGCTTTGTGACGATACATTGAACAATCAGTCCACATAGTCTTTCCTCACACGACTCCAATTGTAGAATGCCATTCATCACCACCGCGAAATAAGCGGTGACTTTATTGAATCATTAATTCTAGTAGTCTTTTTTAAAAACTAAATTTATAATCTGAACAAATTTAAGGGCATACCATATGAGATAACAACAAGATCATAACAATAAGCAAGTATTCCAATATGATAATGTCAAATTAAAATTCACATCAAACTCTATATTAAAAACGTGTACATGTAGTCAATTTGACATTACATATCAGAAATGGCTAGCGGTGCAGCTTGTTGCCCATTTACCATCTATTTTGATGGTATTTCGTATGATCTATTGATATTAGATGAACTGGGAAAATAATATAAAAAAGTGCATCTTCACATAATATTTTCTCCTTAAACACAAGTAAAGCACTCACTTACAAGTCTAGAACATCCTTAACTTGCATAACGTTAAAATAACACGAAATTATCACAAATTATTGCCAAAAAATTGCTTAAGATATCTTGTAAAATCGATTTATAAATTGTAAAATCCATTTTTGATTTTCATGATTTATGAAAGAACTCACATCTTGAATATTCAAATCATTCAACTTATCAACTTTATCCTATAAGTCATGCTTAATTGTAAATGCAACCAAAAAAAAAAAACTTTTATGATTAAATTCTCACATTCATTTTTCATCAAATTACCTCACTAAAATGATCAATAACGCTAAAAATAATATGTGTGTGTATATATATTCATTACATTGCTCTTCACTACCTACCCTCATCCCAATTTGACCATTTATGACAAAACAATTGAACTATATTCAAAAGAAATTAAACCAAGTAATTAACATATTTTTTAAAACAAAAATCATAATAAATAAATAAAATGTTTTATGAAAGTTAATTAATCACAACCATAACTATATTCAATCCACACTAAACATTAATCACATAATAAGAAATATTAAAAAAATAAAGCCAATCCAAATTAGCAACAGAAATCAACAACCTGATCATGAGTAGCCTCCAATGCAGCAGAAGACAATGATTTCCACCGTTTAGAAACCGGTTCGAATTCGCGGGTTTCATCGACATGCAATGAAACCTCTTTTCCGGCCAATAACTTCTCTTCCGGCTCAGGCAACTGCCAGACATTGTTATGTTCAGATGACATGATCAACTGAACCATTAACAGTTTATAGACTAGCTAGTTCTATGACCAAGATTAAACAGTCAGTTAATATGAGGATTAATGTGAACAAGATTTGAAGTCTAACAAAAAACATGAAGATGTTTTTTTTATATATATGTTTTTTTAAGGTTTTAAGTTGTTTAAGGATTATAAATTGGAGAATCTGAGAAACCGAGAGAGAGAGAGTTAGAAAAGCTGGATGAAGAGTATGGAAGAGCGTTGCTACGTGTAATATACCGAAGTCTGAACGGGTGAAGTTACTAAAAATGCCTATGGGAAATTAAATTTGTGGGTCCCACCAACAATTTTCATTTGCTTAAAATAGCTTTTTTAATTTATTTTTTTATTATTATTTTTTATTATTATTTTTTTTAACAGTTAGATAAATGGGCAACGTGTGCATTTAAGAACTCAAAGGAACAGGGTTGATACGGCTCGCATACACCAAGGGGCTTTCAAGTAGAGATCGGTGAGAGTGTGAGACACTGAGACCTCCCCAGATTCCAAAAAATTCCAGCTCCCCCTCCACAACATCTTCTTCAAGTTGACTGTCAAAAACTTGTATCAAATGTTGCTTAATAGAACCTTGAATCTTATCACCCTACAAATAATCATAAAGAAAATATCATTACCTGCCACCGATGAATCTTCACACAAACTATTAACAAAATAGCACATGTTCTATACTATAAAAACAAAGATATATACATTACCTGCTCATCGATGAACATCACCTCCATCCTAAAACTTTGTTTCCACTTTCGTATGATTCAGGCTTTCATGTTTCACATATCTTTACCTAGATTCAGAACACGAATAACACTAAGATGGTCTTTAACACTGTCCATTGACATTGACATGGTTTTAAAGATATGTTTCAAGGGGGAAATTTGAAAAACTTTGTTTAGAAAATTCAAAGCTGGTATTACGAAAGATTCAATTTATTATGTGCTTATGTGATTATATACTGCAGCATAATTAATGAACCACGATTCCCTATGTTAATTTAAAACTTCCCTATTAAAATTCAAAAACTTAGTGGCTTAACAGCTGTCACATATGTAATAACAACTGCTACTTAAGAAGTGAGGTCGATTATTACTCTGAACAGCTGTTCGTTAATCGAGGCTAAAAACAACTGCTTTTAAGCTCAACAATGGTAATTTCAAGTGGCCCACATATTTTAGTGAATATTTTAAGCTCAACAGTGCTAATTTCAAGTGGCCCACACGTTTTAGTGAATATTTTAAGCTGATTAATGACATCATTTTTCGCATCACACATGTAACACCCCACCCGTAACCCGGGTGATCATGCACAATTGATACAACTTACAACGGAAGCAAACTTGACTTTCATTACAACTTATAACATTTGGGCACAAACATTATTTATTCACAAACTCTTAACAACTAAAAACTTCTTGTCTTCTAGCTCCACTACTGCCAAATAGTCCTATAGCTGTCCACACGGTTCACATGAGATAAGTATACTCAAAACGACGTCAGCTATATACTGGTGAGCTCATGTATGCATTTTACAAAATCACATTGATAGTTATGCATACACAATATGGGTTATAACTACCGTACTGGCTATCCCATAACCACTGTACAACTGACACACTGACCCCAGTAGTGTCACCACAACCACCTATAGGTATAGAATCTGTGACACCAGTCAACGATCCAGGTCAACATCTGTACGCATTTCATTTATTATTGTCATTTCATGTGCATAATTAGACATTTTGCACACACTATACCCCCCCCCCCCAGTCTAGTAAAGCATGGGTTATTCAGAAAACTCAACAAAAATCACTCGTTTAGTCATACAACACCCGGACAATCACCAAAAAGCATTTAATGAGATTACCACACCCTAACACATGGTAATCCATCACTAACACATGTATACCGATCACAATTGTCAACAAACATTAACAATATGTGTTCACGATTTATGAACATCAATACATGTTAATATCGTCATCAAGCACCCTTGCCATCTAGACGAATTCAAGTTGCATTCCTATGCAAATGGTCGACTATAACCGGTACAAACTGGTATCCCATTCAACACATATTATACCTACATGTATTATTATCCACACCATTGAGTCTATACCTACCTAAGGTGGATCAATGTTAGCCAAAGCATTGCTATGCATATGTACACACACACCCCTTGATAAGGAGAATGATTTATATCTTATTAAACAATTGAACTTATCTTTGATCTAGGCAACACAATGACTACACATATACCCACACATACACGACAATGTATACACACATGCATACCTTAGTTGTCATGACTTTCTTTTACAAATGAGGATCCTATACCTTGCACCTATTTCAGCCGATCATGGAACCCAAGAGATTATTCACAAGTCTCTATCACAAACATGTCCAAATCTTTCATCTAATAGGATGAGTCAACCCTTTGATAAACCCATAACTAACAACTATCATTTCCTAATTCATGTAACTAACTAAACAACAAACTACCTCTTCCTTTCTCTTTCTTGTTAGCGGTCGAAGGCCCATGTGCCATCATTCTCACAAGTCATTTTCATTAAACCTTACACCAAAATGGAATGACAACCTTCTAGCAACACATCCCCATATAGATGGACTTCCCTACATGATAAACAAACATTCCCTACCTCTTTTTCCTATCCAATCGGTCGACTAGGACAACATAAACCATTGATTGAGTTTGTCTTCATTCATACACACATGACACACTAGAACAAGACAACTACCCTTACATACAATTAGGCCCTAAACATACTTATACCTTCTCCCTATGACATGAGATTTACCTAAACTAGAAGACCCTTGTGCTCAATGTAATCGGCCGAAGCCTACTACCACACTTAACTCAAGTCCTTTTCACACATGTGTGGTTATATCTTACAAGAAAATGGAAACAACCACCTATCCTTACATGTTCCTAGATAACTATCCATTCCTCTTATACCTTGACAACTAATCGGCCGAATAAGAGACAAATTGATCCATCATTATCATTCAAACTATCACCAAAATAGTTAGAATCTTTATACACTAACACCATTCCAAGAAGCTCTAGCATGCCAACCAATCAACTATATAAGGGAGACAAGGAACACTTGAAAGTCTTGCACCAAATCTTCACACAAACACTCACCTTACTCCCTCAAACTCTCAGCCCTTTCCAAGCTCTAAACCGAAGCCACCATCAAGGTACCAAGTCACAAGCATCCAAGCCGAAGAAGGTCCCAAGGTCTCAAGGATTGCACCATCTCAAGTCACTCTTAAGTGAGTTATTTCTATCCTATCTATCGGCCCTATTGTGAACCCGAAACAAAACATTTCTACCTTGCTTAATCGACCCACAACCAAGCCTAGACTAGTGTTATTAATCGATTAATATTGGTAGCATGTTCTAGATTCACGATT
Source organism: Ambrosia x helenae (assembly GCA_030844895.1). NCBI lineage: Eukaryota > Viridiplantae > Streptophyta > Magnoliopsida > Asterales > Asteraceae > Ambrosia > Ambrosia x helenae. Next base: position 50,938 of record JAUTDX010003494.1, read on the forward strand.
GCAAGCTAAACTTAGGAACACTATGCACACACTAATCCACTTACATATGTTCGGCTATTTGGTGATCACATTGTCTAGAAACATTGCTTATTTGATATTAATCGGCTATGATGAATCAAGAAATATTTTTGGATCAAAACCTCACCTAAATTATGTAACACCCCGAGATTTCGTTTCGTCTAAATACGCCATTAGGCGTAATTGATAAAATAACAAAAAGAGTTTAATGGTGGATGTTATTTTTTTTAGACCGCCAAGTAAAAACGAGGCTAAACCCATTACTAGAGACTAATCTAGTTAATGTAGCAATCTAGAAACAAACCCGAGACTAAACTTAAGGGGCCATAGTTGTCAAGATGAAAAAGTGGGTTTTATAAATGAAATTAAAATCATAAAAAACACACACATATGTGTGTGTGTGTGTCGTGTATATGGAAGGAGATAACATTCTCCTTCCACTTCAAGCCCTAAACACTCAAATTCAAGCTCAAATCCAAGCCAAATCAAAGGGGTTTCGTTGCATGAGCTAAAATCCGGATTATCCAAGCTTATTACACAAAAAGGTATCATTTATTTGGTACAATTTGATGTTAAATCCGTTTTTGATCATGGTGAAAAATTAGGGTTTTTATAAAAACGTGAATGTGTATGTTGATGGAGGTTTCTCTAACCTTAGGAAGCCCCAACATGTTTAATTTGAGTATTAATATCATTTTACATGTGTGCTTGCTATGTTCATATGAATATGTAATATGTGAAAATTTGCGTTTATACCTCTAGGTGGATACTACATAAGGTTAGTAGTTGTGATAACTCTTAGGAGTTATTATAATGAGAAATTAAGAAGTCTAGATAACATGATATGTGATGTTTAGCTAAATGGGTATGCTTTGGCTAACTTAAAACTCATGAAAATCAATGGAATTGGTGAGTGCACACCAAGTGTTTGATAAAATGCTTGAATGAGGAAATAAATGTGTAAACATGTATGAACATGAATACTTGAAATGTGAGGTAGAGCTAGAGGTAAAATGAATACATGAATGCCATGGATAATGAAGAAATCCAAATAATGTATTCTAACAAAACAAGGTTTGACATGTCCCTAAGTTAGGTACAAGGACTAGGGATGCAAACGGGTCAAACGGATGCAAGCTCAATGCGCATGGAAGAAAGAATGGATATGAGGTAAGTTTTACTTACACTAGTAGTCTGTAACATGGCTTAAGTGTCGTATATATTGGTTATAATCTCATTTATGTATTAGAGGTTAACCCCGAGGGGTGAAATGTATTAAATGAGTTGCCTCACTTGACTCATAACAAACAAGGTTTATGACATATATTTGAAACAATGAGTCGTGACCGAATGTTGAAATTCATTAAACGGGTCAATCAATAATGAGATGGGGAAAATGATGTTTTAATCCAAATGGAATCAATTGAAAGAAATTGTTAAGCATGATGTTAAATGGGTCAAGTTGTATCACTTGAACCATATGTAAAAACTTGTGTAATATAGTATCTTGAACTATGGGTCTAAACGGTCAAATCGTTAAGTCCTCACCATTTGAGTCCAACACTTGATGCTTGTACTCCAAGCATTAAGATTTATGAGGTTAAACGGATCAAATGGCAAGGTTTTACCATTTGAGTTCTGAGAAAATAATGTGTCTAGTTAGAAAGCACGCAGGTACATGCACTTGCGCATACACGCTTGATGCTAAGAATCATGGATGCTAAGCACGAGTTATGGATATGGTCAAGTCCACCCGGTAAGACTGTAGCTAATTAAACACCTTCGGGCAAGGCAACAAGAGTACTAAAACTACCCACATGAAGCGTGGGTGCAAATCAAGTAAGTTATTTCCATAACTATGTCTAATGCGCGCTAATGTGCTTAGAATCTACTAAACAAGTGAAAACTTGAGAAATGATGAAAATCTAAGTCCGGAAGGACTTAGAGATTTTTAAACAAGTCAATGAGTCAAAAAACATTGGAATTGGAACAAGAAGTTTCGCCACAAATGGCTAAATTGAAATATTTGACCATGAAGGGCATTTTGGGAATTTAAAAGATTTCTAAAGGTTGAATCTAAGAAACTAAATCATAATGAAACAAATCGGATAAACGCTTTTGTTGATCAAGTGTCTAATGACTTGACAACTTAATCGGTAAGCATTTGGTGTGGTCAAAAAGTGCCTTGTTTGATTCAAGGTCTTAACGGGTCGATATGAGTAAAATCAACATAAACACTTAAAACTTTGAACCGGGTCATAGCATCATGAAGGACTATAATTTCAGTCAAACAAAGGTTTATTTAGTCGGCAAGTCAATACTTAGGCTTCGGGAATCATCAAATGCGGTTGCGACATGATTCCCATGCTTAAAAATCACCAAACAATGATCAGAAGCTGTGCGCGACCGCTCACATAGAGCGCGCGGCCGCGCACAGAGACCTGCATGACAGCACGATCTTTAAAATTCCATATAAAATCGTAGAAAAAATCGTTAGGAGGTGTTCTTTATATGCCTGGAAAGCTCTCGGAGCGTAGAACAATTCTCATTTGAAAGTCGAAGTCGGATTTTGGGTTTTAGAAGGGGTTAAAGCGATCCGAACAGCTGCTGCGCATAAGTTGCGTCAGTTTGTTCTCCTGATAAAGGGCCGTTTGGCCTGGTTCGTTCTGTTTCGGAGTGTAATGACCATCGTACTAGTTTAAATGTTTCATTTGACCACTCACTAACCATTCTTTGTGTAATGGTGCTAGGTAAACATGTGATGGAAGTCCCGGAGCAAGGATCAAGTCGCGATAAGAGCCGAACACACCCGATCACTCATTCAAGCTTCACTCATTCAAGCTTCCGCACTAGAATCTAAGGAACTCCCGTTAAAACGCAACATCTTAAAATATGTTTTAACTATTAAAATGTAAAAATTTGTGTGAATCAAACATGTATTTGATCTTAATGGGTTGACTTATAACAAATTTCAAAGTTTTAATCGGGAGTGGTTCTTAGTTAAGGCTATAACTCGTAAGATTAAGCAATAATCGCGTATTTACGAGTTAGGGTCTTACAAATTACCCATTAGAAACCGGTTTTTCATAACTAAAAGTTGTTTGGTTTTGTTCCAGTATAAGGGTCCATGATCGAGGTGTTATAATCGACTTCCACCACAATCACACTCTAACACACCTTGTAATGCATCAAAGGTACCTTAATAAGCTAAGATCAATCAATTTTGATCCTTTAAATGATCAATTTCAAAGCCATGACATGTGTTAGCTTCGGCCATCACTTATTAACACATGTTAATAAGACTCAAACACTTGTTAGCACAAACTTGGGTACATCAAAGGTCTAAATGTATGTTAGAACACACATTTTGTTAAAAACCAACCACACATATTAGATTGGGGAACAATCTATAGCCCATGTCTAGCATGTAGGACCCATATTACAACAAAACACCTGGATTTTCCAGAACCGTACCCTTTTCAAGTACATAAAACCGATTATAAACGTCACGTGTACAAAAACATAGCCTACCTACTCTAAAACCAAGGCTCACAAATGTCGGGTGAACTACTTGTATGATAAACAACAAGAACGTACAATTTACCGTGCTCTTAATAATCATAGGGCAACTATTTTTGGGCGGTAGCTATCTCACTTTCCAGCTTCACTAAACCACAGGTATCACTCTCAGGTGAGTTTCATGGCCCATTTTACTACTTTTACATTTTTTGGGGGACAAACATGCTACAATTTAGTACAAAATTAAAATTGTGTGTTAATTCTATCGTGACTGCCATGTGGAACATGAGACATTTGGTTCATGAGCTCAACAGTCCTCGTACTACGTTTTACTATAACCATTAGCTATCAAAAGCCATGGGAACATTTTAATAGATCTATTGGGTTGACACCCCCCACTCTTGGTTAGTCGCTCTAACGGTTACATACAAAAGAGTGTTAGTATTCTACTATACATACATTGTCTTTAGTGTACAATGCGCGAGGCACAACTGTCAAGAGGTTTGGTTATGGGACTCATGGTTGCACAGTGATCATTTGCTTAGCTAGCTTATGATTGGTCATACACGAATTACACAAGCACTTTATTTAGTACATTCAAACCTGTGAACTCACCGACATTATGTTGACAAATCTTTTATGCGTGTTTTTCAAGTAATTGACCATGAGACTCGGGGACTTGGGAGAGGGGTTCGAGCATGCACTGGGTGGTACCACGTTGTATTGGTCTTGTCAGTCCCATGATGTTTTAGTTTTCAAGTTCATGAATTTCAGACAATTTTCTATTTTCTAGACAATGTTACGATGGTTTGAATAATTTTATGACAATATCCATCTTTTGATGGTACTTATTTAAATAAATATGTGTGTTGCTTGAACCTTGTGTT
>JAUTDX010003495.1:0-39084 GCA_030844895.1 Ambrosia x helenae
ATATGTGAAAACCAATTTAATAAGTTAATGGAATTCATTTTTCCTTTCTCTAAAATAGATATAAAACTAGTGTTAATTGGCCCGCGCTTCGTCGCGGGCGTCGCTGTTGTGCTTACATGTTACGTACAATGGCGGCGGTTTGCTGCCGGGAGCTCCTGTTGCGTTGAGGGTTTGGTGGGCAATTGGGCATAAAAATTAACATTCAGTAACTGTTATGCTCACGTGGGTTTCACAAAAATACTCGCAAACCCATTAAGTTCCACACCAGCATTAACACTTGAGTTGCCTATTTAGTAATAAAATAATAAAAAAAAGTTTCACACTTGTACAAATATTGCTCCTATTGGGTTTCACCTATTAAAAAAAAAACAAAGACAAAGACAAAAACGCAGCAACGATATTCACCTTTTGGAGGTCAATTTTGGCGGCTGAAGGATAGAAGCTTATGTTAGCAGCAAGTCTCTCTTCATCTAATATAGGAGAATAAAAGAGAAGCATTATTGTGTATGAAATTTAGTGCATTAAGAAAAAATCTCGACAATGTTTGCTACGTCTTTTCTGAATGAAAAAAAAGATTAAAAAAATGCTATTTTGGAGTTTTATCAACAATTTGCTTGTGTAGAGGGAGATCATAGAAATATTTACAAAACAAATTCTTTCAACAAAGATGTGAACCGGGAGTGGTTAGTCGACGAGATATGAATCCTTGATATACCTAAGAACAATTCATTTTGTTAGCATATCGGCAGCCCGCGGGTCGTTTGATTAGAATAAATAAATTTGAATTGGGTAGAAACTATTAACACCGGTGTATATTAAACTTGTGGGCCGACCACTTTCGCGTCAGCGTGGACCCGGTTAAGACAACATAGTCTGATCATTGTAGAGTGGCTAGGGGATCCTCTTCTAGAGAATTGTGATAAACTCTGCGACAAGAAAATCACGTTTAAAAAAAAAAAAAATTTAACGCAATACATACCAACCGCATAATTAAAGCCTAGGTAAAGCCAAATTACATATTTGGCGCTAAAATGAACACTATAAACTCTTATTTGTTAAGCACATGGAAGCATCATCGATTTAAACAACATCCAACGTATCTCTACACAACCTTAAACAACATCCTAACAACTTGTGTCAGAAACTACAACATAACCTCAGCCAACATGGCCATAGCAACCCATTCAAGAAACGGTCAACTAGACATTGCCCGCAAAGTGTTCGACGAAATGCCACAACGAACAGTTGTATCTTGGAACACCATGATATCCACATACACCAAATGGGAAAGATATTACGAAGCTCTAAACATACTTTCATTAATGCATTTCAACAATGTGAAGCTAAATGAGACCACTTTTTGTTCAGGATTAAGCGCTTGTGCTCGTTTACCTTCGGTTTATGCAGGCAAGCAGCTTCATGGGCTGGTTTTGAGAAGTGGGTTGGGGAGTTTTCCGCTTGTGGGAAGTGGGTTGTTGTACTTTTATTCTAGTTGTTGTGAGGTTGTAGAAGCTAGGAAGGTGTTTGATGAATTACATGAAGGGAATGGATTGTTGTGGAGCTTGATGGTAGTGTGTTATGTTCGGTGTAATATGTTAGACGAGGCAGTTGATGTGTTTGATAAAATGCCGGTTCGTGATATTGTTGCGTGGACTGGATTGATTTCGGGGTTTTCGAAGACGGATGGTGGGTTAGAGAAGGCTCTGGAGTATTTCGGATTGATGAGAAGAAGGGGTGAAGTGGAGCCAAATGAATTCACTTTGGATTGTGTGATACGGGTTTGTGGTCGCTTGGATGCCTTGGTTGAGGGAATGAGTTTACATGGGCTTGTGATTAAATATGGATTTGAGTTTGAACACTCGGTTAGTGGTGCGTTAATTGAGTTTTATTGTGCTTGTAAAGCAATTGATGATGGGAAAAAGGCGTACTGTGGATTATCAAACCCTGGCGTTTCGTGCTCAAATTCTTTGATTGAAGGGCTTGTAGAAATGGGTAGGATTGAAGAAGCAGAGTCGGTTTTCAATTCCATAGATAAAAAAGACCCAAGTACATATAATTTAATGATCAAAGCCTATTCGTTGGTTAACCGATATGAAGATTCAGTTGAGCTCTTTTCGAGAATGCCTCGTAAGGTTTTAGCTTCCTTTAACACTATGATATCGGTGTATTCTAGAAACGGAGATTTAAATAAAGCTTTTGAGCTCTTTGAAGCAATGAAGGAAGAAAGAGATATTGTAACATGGAATTCAATGATTTCAGGCTACATCCACAACGCTCAACATGAAAAGGCGTTGAATTTGTATAAATCAATGCACGGATCAAGTATAAAAGGATCTAGATCAACTTTTTCTAGCTTGTTTCATGCATGTTCATGCCTTGGGTCTCTTCAAATGGGAAAATTACTTCATGCACAATTCGCTAAAACACCATTAACATCGGATGTTTATGTAGGAACTTCATTAGTGGATATGTACTCCAAATGTGGGAGTGTAACTGATGCCCGGTTATCCTTTATCAGCATTGCGAATCCCAATGTGGCTGCATATACTGCTTTGATTAATGGATATGCACATCATGGGATGTGTTCTGAGGCCATTTTACTTTTCGAGAATATGGTCAACATCAGAGTCAAACCAAATGCGGTAACTTTCGTCGGGGTCCTGTCTGCTTGTGCTCATGCAGGTCGGGTAAATGAGGGAATGAAATACATTCATCATATGAAGGAAATTTATAACATTACACCAACAATAGAACACTTCACATATGCTGTAGACCTTCTTGGTCAATCAGGGCGAATACAAGAAGCAGAGGAACTAATTTCGAATATGCCTTTTGAGCCAGACGGTGTTATGTTGGGAGCACTACTGAAATCATGTTGGTTATGGTTGGACCAGGAGGTTGGTCAAAGGGTTGCTAAGAAGATGGTCAAGATGGACCCTAAACTTATATCCGCATATGTAATCATGTCCAATATATATTCTGGCGTAGGGAGGTGGAAGGAGAAAATGGAAATTAGACGAATTTTGACCGATTTGGAAGTCAAGAAGGATCCTGGTTGTAGTTGGGTTGAAGCCAACAATGAAGTCTTTGTATTCTCTGTAGAAGATAGATCACATCCATGTTATAGGATGATTATTTCAACTCTCATGCACCTAACAGTAAATATTGACTCAAACATGGAATCTTTTATAGCATGATAATGATTCCTATACCTTAACAGCATCTTAAATGTATACTACAGGTAATCTTTTATTACTGACTCAAATTGATCACTAAATATTCTTTTTCTTGAAATTTCTATATCCTTTCATTCTTGTCTATGATACCATTTTTTTGATATGGCTTTTTATTCTTCTTTTGATTATCTCTTTCATTTAAAGACATGATACTTATACTTGATGCTTTGTGCACCAAAATTTGTGACTCTTGACCATTCAATAAGGAGTTACTCTGTCTTGTGTTCAGTGAAAACTGGAAGAATTTAATCTTTTTTATGTTTTTTATTTTTATTTTTTTATAAAAGTGGATATTATACAGAAACTGTTGAAGGATCCATTTGTAATGAAGACATTTAAATGCGTTGGAACTTAGATATGTCTTTAGGATTTGTAGGTTCTTAGTTTGGATTTATTCGTTCCTAGCGTTTAAGCCCATTATGTGTACATTTACAGCATTAGCTAATTAATTGTATTAAACTGTAGTTTATGATATAACTGTGGTTAATTAATCGACATAGTTAGGAAAACAATATGCAAGCATAGGAAGTGGATCTGATTGCTGAAAGTTAAATAACATGATTACATAAAATTACACTAAAATGAACCATTAAACATACATATAACTACTAATATCAGCACTTTCTTGGAAAATGATAGACCCATGACTTGATGCTACATCTGCTGCTAATTGATATACGATTCCTCTCTGCTTATGACATATGATGTCTATAATAATTGAACCCATCAAGAGTTGATTATCTGTGACTTTTTCTCATTAATATCATCATCTGTTGTAACCGCAGCAATCTGCAGATTTTGTTTGCATGTTTTCATGTCAACTTTTTCTACATCCCATTCTTGTGCAGGTTTTGGTTCCACCATTGCTCTGTTTCTGTATTTGCAATACAACATCAGTTGCAATGCCCAAGAGGTGCCCCCACTAGATTTGGTGCCTGAAATTCCACAACAGTTTACTAAATTTTCAAATAAGCCCATTTTTAAAATAGCAAAAGGTTTTTGAATCACGGGTTTGCATGGTACTAACCGCGATTAGAAGATCCCGCCCGAGAAGTCCATAAGCCAACCATAGTAAACTAGCAAGAAATGAGAACAAAGACAAGCTGAATGGCATGTACTCCACACTCTTTGTCTGAATCACTTTTTTCTGCAACCACAAAATGATATTCATATTCGTTAATACACTGACAAAAAAAAAAAAAAAAAAATACTAATATTACTCTAAAGTTATTTAATTTCTTGCTAACCATGACAACAAGAGGAGCAGCATACATAGCTACTGATGCTATAAGTCCCACACCTCCAACCAATTGTTTTTCGTGTTTTGTGATCATGGAATTTATAAGTTGATATCAGTGCAATAATGGAGAAGAAGATTATTAGTGCAGTTGTCATGATCCGGCCTTCCACTGCAATCCCACATCACCGAACATGGTAAATTTTCTTAATGATTATACAATTTTTATACGCATATACGTACATGCATCCATACATACATACATACATACGTTAATATACACTTACCTTTTGTTTTGGTGAAGCGAACCATATGAAGATGACGATGAAGGAAAGCTCAAGAAGGATACCGAGGCCATTAATGGTGATCATGGGGAAATTCTCCCATTTATAGCTTACAACAGGCAGACCGTACCAAGTGTAAAACAAACAGTTCAACAGGGAAACGGCGTAAGGTACACATGAGAATTCTTCAGTACTTTTCTTCCTTATCACCCTAGCAAAAGTGGATCTAACAAAGGAAAAATGTTAGTCCAAATTCAAAACAATTTCTCACCATTTTGATCATATATAGTTTATAAACATCGTTAGCGTATCTTACATGGGAGCAGCATATAGTAAAAACGAGGTAGCATTCCCTGCAGAAACGATATATATTTCAAACTCGCATGTTCATCCAAACGAGAAAAAGATAACGAAGAAATTTCTAAAAATGTTTATAGAAGAAAAAAAGAAAAGTACCCATTAATCCTACAGCCATTCTCAATATGACAGTCATGTTTTCTTGTTGGTTGTTTTTTAAGGTAATAAATGGTGCCAAGAAGAGAAGAATATGAGAGTTTGTGCTTGGAGAATGTACATTTGGAGGGCTATTTATACTACTCAAGAGAAGGAACTTTAATTTGGTACCATTTTTTTGAGTTATTATTTAGAGGCTGTTATTCTAGGGGTAAAAAGGATGATAATCTTTCATAGTGTCCTTTTTAAAAGGAAGCACCTAATGTACAAATTGGAATACATTGTTTTATGTTGTTACTGAAATTTGTGGTTGTCATTTGTCACCACTAATCATTTACTAATTACAGTTAGTTTTCTTATATCCTTGATTGATCAAACGTTGTATTAGTTTTCTATTATCTTTAATTGATGCATAGAAAACAAGGATAACATTTTTTTTGGAGCAATGTAATATAAATCTAAACAAAGAAACTGTATAAGGTTAAAATAAGGTCTTAAAACTTAAAGTTGACAAGAATAAAATTAATTTAAACAACTAAATAATCGCTGGGGTTAATTAAATCCATGATTTGAATGTTTTTACGATAAAAGAAAACGATAATTGGGCTCAAGATGAAGAATTAAGGGTCGACAATCATGCCCATAGCCTATGGTTGTTTGTCATAACGTCCGACCTTATACTCTTTTTATGCATGCTTTAGGAGCCATAACTTTATACACACATGGCCGATTTTAGAGAATTCATGAGAATTCGAGGGCCCATGGTAGTAGAAAAAAAATTGGCCCGTAAAATATAAATCCGGATTTTGTTTGTCTCAATTCAATCAATTATCGTTGCGAACGATGAACGATCACTCGATAAGATTATTTGGCGATTATCACACCTTCACAAATTTGGCGCCCCTTTAATTTTCATGTTTTCATCCTTTGGCTTTTTAAATGAATTAAAATGTAAAACGCCATTGGGTTTAGTTAGGATACGTGAGAATTGAGCTTATTTGTTTATATGAGCCTAAACTAAATACGATAAGTTAATGAGTTTAAAAACATATTAGCTTTTAATTTTTAAATTCAATTACACGTTCTATTTTAAAAACAATTTCATACATATAGAAGATTTCTAACCCGTAAAAGAGTAGGCCTTGAGCGGCCACCCACCTTGCCCCTGACACTCTTCTATAAGCCGGCCCTTAGGGGCGCAACTTAATTGGGGCGGGGAGGGGCGGCCGACCCCCCGAATTTTCGCGCAGAAGTTCCGATTATATAGTATTCGTATAGAAAATTTTGGAAATATAGGGTTTCGACCCCCTGAAACAGGTTTTCGACCCCCTGAAACAGGTTTTCGACCCCCTGAAACAGGTTTTCGACCCCCTGAAACTAGTGACTTCTGACCCAAAGGTGACTTCCGACCCCCCGAACCTTCGGGTCAAGCTTCGCCACTGTATACACATAAAAAGTTATGTGGGAAATTTGACCTTCTAACCCGTTTGCTTTACTATATATAAGTTTAGTGAATAAGAAAGAAGTGATATGATAACACTAAAGCATAATGTGGAATTAAAATAATTATTATCTTAATTAGAAAAAGAATCCACCTGAAACCTGTGGATGAGGAGTTTCTATTTTTGTTTTAGAGGTGACTCATGTAGTAGGAGCATTGGATTTTTTTATTTTTCTATTGAAAATGCTCTCCAAGTTTGATTGTGATAACTTTATATTTGGAGATTTCATTTTATATGTTTTTCATATAAGTTTTTTAGGGTTTTCAATTAAGTGGAAGATGGCTTAAGATTTCCACTATCCAATGATTTAATTTCTTTATGGTATTGACATTTGGCTTTCTAGATGGTGAAAGTTATGAGGCTATGTCAAAACAAGGTTACTTCCTGTTCACTCGTTTATCTTTTTCTATATTTTAAAAAACACAATTCCACGTGTGTATACACACAGTTAACCACTAGCGTCATTTGATCTCATACCTGAGTACCTAACCCGGTTTTAGGTTTGTGGTGCAATGATGTTATGGTAATATAATTCATAAGTTTTTCTACGTCACACCTGAGTATCCCTGGTCCGACCTTCGGTCCGGCGGCCCAACACCCGGTTCAATGTTCAAGCGGTCTAACCCATCAACCCGGACCACTCAGGGGTCTGTTTCCCAGTCTGACTGATCCGGTGTGGGTTTCAAAACATTGCCTGTAAATGAACCGAACGAACGAACATAAACACATAACTGAACACATTTTTTTTTGTTTATGTTCGTTCATTAAGGAAATTGTCATGTTAGTGTTTGTTTATGTTCGTTTGTTTAAAACCTAAACGCACAATTCATGAACGAACATAAATGGACGCTCACGAACATAAATGAATTTAAACGATTTTGTATTACTAAAAACCAATTACCAATTGGTTATGTTTATACAAGTAGCTCGAAAACCTAATTTATGTTTATATTTATATAAATATAACTACTTATGTAATTAATAAAATATAAACAAATATAAATAAACAAACATAAATGAACGAGTACAATGTTTGTTCATGTTTATTCATTTAGTTAAACGAACGTACTTTCTGCCAAACAAATTCATAACCAGTTGATCGAACGTTCGAATCGTTTGGAATTTCATATTTCTTCAAAAGTCAAAGGGATGTATAGGTGACATAACATCCTGTTTCATTTATCATTTAAATCTTCCTAAAAATCAAGCATTAAAATATTAAGTTTATATAATATTATTAAACTTTCAAAAACCTGGTTTACAACTTATGTTACCTAATCCATGCATTGCCGTACATGGCATGTCAAATGTGCACGTGACATAACATCCTGATTTTCTTTATAATCAAGTTTTAAATTATAGTAACGGTGTTATTTGATAGGCGATTTATGTAAAATAATAAAATTGTTTTTTCATTTATCTCACATTGATCGTTGTACAAATTAGCTTTTTTCCACTTAAATCATTTATGGGTTGTTTGGTAGCCTCCTAATGACCATTTAGTGGGTACCTCTTAATGATCCATAACCTGTGAATGGTTTAGTGGTAACCATAAGTCTGAATGGTTAAGAGGCAACAATTAAGATGTTACCTCTTAACCATTCATACTTAAGATTACATTTTAACCATTAAGAGACTATGAATCATTCAGATGTAACATCTTAATGACCATTTAGAGGCTACCAAACAGCCCAGTTGATCGGATACGATTGAAATACTGGAGTGTTCATGATCATAACATGAATACATGATAATTATTTTTGTTTTCACTTTGCTACACCCAAGTCTTACAAAAGTGTTTTTTAATGCTTCAGAATCATTTCGTTTTCTAAATTACTATCAAATAATAGATGTCTTTTAAAAATACACGACTATAAAAGTTGAAATTTGACATAAGTTCTGCAACTTGATGTTTTCAGCAAGTTGCCTATCAAATCAATTGCATTACAATCACCTCACCCTGTTTGGTAAAAACTACTAAATTAAGGGTTGTATTATTTTCACGGTATTAATTATCATTCACCCTTTAATTAGAAACCACACATTCTTGCCAACATCACACACTAATAGGAGGCTGTTACATATCCCAGAATGTAATGTCACGGAGTGTATGAAACACAGAATCCTATTTTCACACTCTTAGCCCCTTACGGTTGTGCACATATAATATATATATGTGGCCTTCGGAAGGCAAAAGTAAAAATGCACTAATTTTAATATCATTTTATTAATTTCGCCAAAATAACGTTAAAAATGATGACGGTTAAGCATGCATCATATGGTTGATAGCAGACAAGCAGGTACATGCACCAATCGGGTTTGTCCCGATTGCAAAGTGTTATGTGCCTTATGTCCAAGGCTTGATACAAAGCCAGTATCGAGCCTGGGGTCTCACTGGAAGCAGCCTTTCTATTCTCACGGGTTAGAGGTAAGACTGTTTACATCTTACCCTCCTCAGACCCTACCTTAGCTTTTACTATTGGTAGGATTAATTGAGTATGATGCTGATTATTTTCACACCTACTTTCCTTAAATCGATTCCTCCAATACGGTTCGTATCACCTAATACGGGTCATATTGGGGTTTATCATTCCCAAGGAAGACAACTATCGTCACAAAGCAATTATTACGGTTCGTATTGGGTAATACGGAACGTATACATTTTTTTTAACTTTTCTTTTGTGTTTAACAAAAAGATCTTTTTAAAAATTCAAGAAATTTTACAAAAAAAAAAAAAAATAACAACGCAGCAGGGGGTCGGTTGATAACGATGAGGAACATGACGTGAAACACCCTTAGTCGATAGTTTCATATTAAAAACCCTCATTATCATCTAACCAATTTCATCCATGGCTTCTAACTACAAACCCTTGAATCCTGACGCTTCTAGTTCTCCCTACAAACCCTTCTTCCTTTTCCTGTAGTTGGGATCTATTGATCAAGACTCTGGATAATCACTGTGAAGTTGAGAACAAGATGATAAAAATGATGGAGTTATGTCTGCTTTTGGTTTTGTTTACTTACGGATAAATTTCAAGTAAGTTTTGTTTTTATGATGTGTTTAACGACAAACCCTGGGACTTGTTTCATATTTCTCATAAACCTCAACACCAAGTATCAAAGGAAGACATATGCCCACTCTCACCTCGAGGGCATTCCCGAGACATATGCCCACTCTCACCATACTTGTAGAAACTTGAACACCACTTAATTTTTTTCCCGATACATATGCCCACTCTCACCTTTAGGTATGGAAGGTTACGATATAGGATTTTCGAATTTGTTGATGTTTAAATACGAAGGGCTATTGATGTTTGTTTTGATTATATTCAATCAAAGTGAATTATCACTACCAGTCTACTCATCTTCCTATCATTGCCAATACCTTAACTCAAAACCGTTTGTTGAATCCTGATACACTAGCATTTTACCCTTCCAGATTCTACCGTGTTAATTCACCACCACCACTCCCGACAACTAATATTGGTGATCAAAAGAAATCGGTTCGTTATTCATTAAAACCAGTACCCACAGGTCCGAGGAACATGTTATGTAAAAAATAAACTTTAACACTTTAACTCAAAACCATCCATCAAACTTGTTGATGTTTAAATACAAGGGTCGTCGACGTTTGTTTAAATATGGAAATGTTGACTATAGTACTGTCACACCCTCAAATTCTACGTGCGGGGTTTTACCGCGAGGCATGTGATACACCAGGATCCAAGTCAACGGTCACAATAAACGACAATTAAATGTAAAGATACGTAAACCAAAACAATACGTTTCATAACATAAACCAACCACGGAAGCATAATCTTGTTTACATTCAAAAGATAAAACAAAGTCTGAAAACTTTTATTTAAACATGCTCTAGAGACCTAGACGCCGTGCAAGACCCCGTGCGCCTAATCCACTGACTGTTACCTTAGCGACCTGAGAAAACATGCAAAAAATGTCAACATATAATGCTGATGAGTTCACAGGTTTTATAAAAGAGTTTTCGTAAGTCTGAAAAGATCATTCCCGTTAATACTACGTTATAAGAACGTTAGCTAGTCGTTAAGTATCGTTACTACTACGAGTTGGAAACCATTACTGACATGCAATCCCTGTTACGTATGCCCAAAATGAATGAGCCACCATCATCATCGGTGACTCCGACAATTAGAGACAATATGTACCCGTCCGGCCTCCAACCGACCCGGGTGGGGTTAGTCAAGCCCAATAGATCTATCCACATTTCCCCCGTTATGTATACCCATATATTCATGGTTCCCCCCTGGGACTTCCTGATGAAACGCCCGTATAGTAATCAATCATACCATAGTATAACATGATCTTTAAGAAATGTAAGTACAAAGCATGTTTCTCCCCTGAAAGTAAAACGGTAAAAGTGGGGCTGTGACACTCACCTTAGGTTGAGTTACTTGAAAATAGTTAAATCAATAAGCTATTATAGTCCCGTATAGTGGCGACCTAACATAAGACGTATATAAGTACTTAGACTAATAACATGTAGGTTAACTAGTCCCCGAACGTCCAGAACATAACCAAATACGTTTGAAAACATGTTTGACTGTTAATCCGACCACACAAGACAAGACCCGACATCCCATTGGTGCCCGACATCCCCGTGTTGTTCAAGAATGAGAAATCATGCAATCATATGCAAGCATACACCTAACGCGCGTAAAAGTTCACTAAGTCTACCATACATCGCATACATAGCATAAACGAGTCCGAACACGTGTTATCATGTTATTAGACATGCATCGGGGTTCCTAACATGTTCCTAGATGTCAAAATACACTTACAACAGCAAAACACGTGATTAGGAATTAAACAGGCATTTAGGAAATCAAACAGGCAATTAGGACATGTAATCGCTTGTTTTACACAAGAGTAGAGGGCTAATCGCCCCTAAGGGCATGCGAGTAGGGCTACTTGCCCCTTTAACAAGCGAGTAGGCCTTCCTACTCGCCCCCTGCAGCACAGAGCCTTATTTTGAACGTTTAACCCTCCAAATCAGATCCGAAACATGTAAAAACACCTAACATCAAATCCAAATCATTAAACAACTCATTCCAAGTAAAAACCCCAATTTATCATCATTCTAACAACCGTAATTGCAAGCATTTCCCAAAATTGCATAATATTATGTAAACATCACATCAAGCATGCAAAACTTACCCTAAATGGCAAATATCCATATTTCATCGCATAACAACGTTGCACAACAACATCCTATTGTTTCAACATCATCCTAGAGCAAACCCTAACATCATACAATCAACAAAACATAATACAACATCCTAAATCTTTCTAAATCATTCAAACGGGTCAAAACGCATGTTATCATCAAAACACAACAAACAACCTTCAAACTCATAGATAAACATCCTAACAGCTCATTTACATCAGAAATGCATCAACACATAAGAATCCCCATGTTTTAACCATAAAAATTCATATCTTGCATGATAGTACCACATAGAACAAATATGAAGGTTTATATTTGTTTTAAAAGAGTTTTCAAAGACACAAACGTGATAAAACCAGGTCTGGACCTTTGGGAATCAAAATAACAACATTACAAAGATTTAGGATGGATAACAACACACCTTAGGTTTGGCTAAAGAGAGTGTGTAGAGCTTGAAAATGGTGGGTTTCAGAGTAAAAATGAGTTACAGAGGTTGATTATAGTGTGGGATAGCTTTGGGGCGAGTTAGGGTTTCACAAATGATGTTTTGCAACACAAGGGTGGTATTTATAGGTGTTTCTAGTCGTTCCAGCTGCAGCAGGCGAGTAGCATCAGTTAATAAGCTAGTAGGGCTAATCATCCCTGTCAACAGGTGAGTAGCCCTGCTACTCCCCCCTGCAGGGTTGTTCAGGTTTTTGGCACGTTAAACACTATTTTAACACATATAAGCACATATTCACATACCGAAAAGTCATATAATGATTATAAACACATAATTCATGATAACTAACATGATCACATTCGTTCACCAATTCCCGGGACTCGAGCCTTGCGTGTATGCATTAACCACGACGATTATACCAATCACCAATCTGTTTACACATGGTTATGGACCGACTCCCAATGATCCCTTGGATCATTGTAATGACTCCCGATATTTCCAAGAACCATCGAAACGACTCAACTGATTCGGTTAAGTATATGATATGCATGACTCGCTAAGGTAGACTTACTAGTTTGACCAGTGTTACTAACCTGAGTTTGCCGGGTGTCACAAGTACCTTAACCAAGAACCTAGTGGATCGTGTGAGATACAAACCTACCATAGGGCGTGTTTGACTTTCATGTAACACAAGGTAAAAGAACTTATTTAGACAATATGAGATTATGTTCCATTTTATTATAGGCATCATGAGGTACTAGGGCCCAATATATGTCTCCAAAACTCGGTCTTGAGCTCAAATGCTTCATATGGTCCTATGTCTTATGGATCCTAAATTTGAGTAAATTTGTGTTTGTGTTAATTTCAAGTAGTTTAATGTCTTTCTGGATCCTGGTTTGGCAACTTCTATAATCAGATGATGGATTTTACAAATGTATCATGCGAGGACTTGCTTGTGCTATGGTTTCAGCCGTTGGTGAATTCTGTTCGGGTGCATAGCACTTGGTGGTAATTCTCTCTCATTAGTGAAACCACGTAGCCTGATCCTTAGAATGCAAGAGTTTGACATTCTTGTGTTCGAACATCAAGGAAACATGGTGTTTTACTTTTTTTATGTTTGTGTTTGTGTTTGATCCATGTTGTGAAATACAATATCCAAATAGAATGCAAGAGTTTGACATTATTGTGTTCAAACTTCATGGAAACATGGTGTTTGAAATTTTTGTGTTTTTGTAGTGTTTGACCCATGTTTTTGTGAAAGACAATATCCAAATGGAATGCAAGAGTTTGAAATTATTATGTTCAAACATCAAGGAAATATAGTGTTTTACTTTTTTTGTTTGTGTTTGACCCATGTTTTGAAAGAAAAGATCTAAGTGAAATGCAAAAGTTTGACATTATTGTATTCATACATCAAGGAAACATGGTGTTTGGATTTTTTTATGTGTGTTTGATCCATGTTGTTGTGAAAGACAATATCCCAGATGAGGCAAAACAAACCATAGATTTCAAGAGCACCTGGTGCAAGTGAACTAGACAAAATCAAGGAAACATGGTGTTTTACTTTATTCGTTTCCCGTGATTATGAATAAAATAAAAAACCATAAGTTCAAGAGCACCTGATGCGAGTTAATAAGACAAAATCATTTGTTGTGGTCGATATTTTGGTTATGGAAATGATATTACTTACCTTAGATGAGGTTTGTCGACCTTTGATGAGGTTTGGAGATCATAATCACCACAACAATGTGACAAACAGACATATGAAATATGGACGTTTGTTTAAATATTGAAATATTGACTCTAACACCTTAATCAAAGCTGGTGGATTATCTTAGATATGAGTCTACCATATAGCCTGTTTGACTTTCATACGACACATGATAAAATCACTTCTTTAGACAATATGGGATTATGTTCCATTTTATTACGCTCATCACGATGAACTCTTGAAGACTGTTTTGATTTTTCAAAAGAGGTTTATTTGCAGCTTGCTGAAACCCAATATATGCCTCTTTTGAATTTTCAAAAGCAGTTCATTTGCAACCTTTTGGATCCTGTTTTCGCAACTGCTACAACAAGGTGGTGGATTTTTTACTAGTGGATCAGGCGAGGACTTGCCTATGCTATGGTTTCACTCGTTGGTGAATTCTAATAGGGTGAATAACACTTGGCAATCCTCCCCGACAAGTGAAACCACGTACTTGGATATTATACCTATATCTTCAGTCTCCTCTAATACCGACACACACGCATTCTGTTTTTATATTTTTGAAATATTTTAAATGTTAGAACAAAAAAAAACACCTATACCCATTATATTCGGCACTCTGCAGGAGTTGATCATGATGATTGTAATAATATGAAACTTAATCGAGGATTGTCTAAAGAAGTGCTTTTATCATGTGTCATATGAATGTCAAACACGCACTATGACAAATTAATATCTAATACAATCTAACCAGCTTATTGATTAAAGTGTTAGGGTACCTTTTGTTGCTATGAATCTACATCTAATCAAGTAGCCTAACGTCTTTCCAGATCAATGTTAAGCATTCTATAATTAAAATCTTAGAAGGAAGGCAATTACAAAATATCAAGATAGCAAATATATGATGCAGAGATATTATGAGACCTGCCTAACATATTGGTGAATTATATAAGAATGCATATAACACTAGAACATATTAGTCATTTTTTTCTTTTCCACCTTCATCCTATGTATCTAGTATTATTTTTAGGTATTTTTTTTTAATTTTAATAACATTTAATTCATCATTAGTTTTGATTTTTTATAAATAACATGCGTACATTAACTTTTATAGAAAACCTAACTCCACAACTATGTTTATATTCTTTTCAACTTTGCGATATAAATTTTTCACGAAAATGAACACTGTGTTGCAATCATACTAAATTGATCTGTAACTGAGTGAATAATATTTGTCTCAAAACCACTATTTATTTTTTATTATTTTTGCTTTCGATGAACTTACAACATATCACTATCATACTGTACTGAACAACATAGGTACCAGTACCCGTATTCACTTTATGGTTTCCAATTTGACAAAAGATAACGTGCCGTACCATAGTGAATTGAACTGAAATTGACCGAACAACTTCAGTATCGGTACATGTATTTATTTTTATTGTTTTTGATTTTGATCAAGGATCCGATAGTACATGTGATACCTATCCATCATACGACTGCCAATGTATTGTTCCCTGGGTATTGAACATGAAAATTGGCCTTTATAGTGTATTTTGAAGGTGCAGAACCTCTGATCCTGCCCTACAATTTAAAAAACGAGATCATAATTTCAAAGTGGGGAAGATAAGCTTTGCCGCTGAGAAGAAGTGATTTTAGCTGGGGAAGAACAACTGAGTTTTTGGGGAGCCGGGGAAGAACAACTGCGATCGTCACCGTATTTTTTGGGGAAGACATGCTGATCGTAGCTAACGATTTATAGTACTTTCGGTTCAATTTTCGACCGTAGCTGGTGAAGACATTCTATCTTCCTTTGGATGTGAAAATGATTGCTCACACGTAAAACCTTTACCGTGTCTATTTATTACCTTTAGCCATACAAACACGTTTTAGCGAGACTACTTCAAAGTTATAACCACTCATAAAAACAAACAAATACTATGACAGTTGATCACATTTGGCTACACTTGTTTTAGTGCGGCTACAAATGTCACATTTTATTCTTAAAGTGCGACTAAATATCAAAGGTTAAGAAAAGATGGCAACATTTGGTCACATGAATAAAAAGTAAAAAATACACCATGATGTTGGTAACATTTGGCCATATATAAGTGTGACCATAGACTATTAACGGTCATATATTTATTGTTTTCCAATCACTATTGATAACTTTTAACCACACATAAAAACTTAAACCATGACCATAAATACTGATTTTTATTATTTTTTTCTTTTACCAAGTGACTAATAAAACAATTCTCTTTGCTCACACATACTCATAAGTGACCATATGTTTTAGCTTTTAGCCACATCACTAAATAAGACTATTGTAGTTAGTCACATTTTGCCACACTTTTCATTCGTGGTTTGTAAAATGTCATAGTTTAAGGTGTGACTACAGGTTTCGGAAAGATTTTTTTTGGTCACATGAAATAAATACTGTGGCGGTATATCACATTTAATAACACTTTTCTACTGTTAATACTAAATGTTATAGGTTTCTCTTAAAGTGTGGCTAAAGGTTTTGAACTGTTATGCAATGGTCACATGAATAAATAAGATGTGTGGTTAAAAGTAGGCTAGAAAGTTTCGAAATGTTATAATCACTTTTTGGCACACATTTAATCAAAAGTGTGGCTAGACGATTTGAGGAAATGTGTGGCCGTGATCTCTTATTCACGTAGTGCAATAAACTGACACTGTATTGCTACCAACAATACCAAACAACATTGGTACCAACACCCGCATTTATTCATTTATACAAAACTCTGTCTTTCAGGATACATGAATATCGGTACCCTGATAATATGAACCAATCTATACTACTCGAATAACGTCGGTGCCAGTACCATGATCATTCTTATTGTTTTCCTTTGATGTAAGACACTTGTTAATTTTTTATACCAAGTGCATGTATCCTACAAGTATTTTAACGAATCAGAGCGATACTAAGTGAATGTATGCCGTAACGTACCACCGCAACATCGGGAAAATACCCTAGTTATTATTATTAATTAATATGCATATCTAAATCTTGAACCTCGTATATGTTTTTATAATGAAATATAAGAATCTAACACATACCGACTTTCTCAACATGTATTTCTTAAATGCCATAACCTAACACTTCTAAAACAATGGATCAGATCACTGTCGTGTTTCTTCAAAATCATATCCTTTATTGATCAACTCAGAGAATAAAGCAAAAAAGTGGGTTGCATCCTTTGACCAATTAATCAATGGTTCATGTTGTCTCGTGTACACATGCCCAACGTTTTGCATTTCGGTTCAACAAACTTCTGAGTTGTAATATATCACCGGCTACAAAACCTGCAACTTCTTTTTATTAAAATAAACTTTAGCTAACTCACATTTTATTAACAGATATGTATTACCATGCATCACTATCGATCGTTTGTTGATCATGATAAGTGGTGGTGGACACATGAATTTTTTTCATGGGTTTCAGATATTTTGCGTGTTCTAATGTCTATCACTCGGTGTTGATTTTTTGCTCCGTTTGGGCCGGGTTGGGTCACATTTTTAAACATAAACATAGTTGTGTGCACAACATTACTAACATTACCCGTGTGATGTGTAAACCTATCTAAGTTTATTTCAACTACCAAACCCTTCGGTAGCATATTTCAGATTTCGATAGTAATCCTTAAACAACTAGCAACATAAGCAAAATAATTCTGTCTTTCGTCACCATTAATTATCTAAATTCTCAACATGATTACATGATTAGGGAATGTGTTTTATAATTAGCAAATTATACCTGCTAGTTTTAACGGGATTACTATTTTATTTGTTTAACTTTTAATAAGTATTTATAAGATTTTAAATCTGTAATTTTTTTTTTGTGTCATTGATCACAAAATTCACGTGTTTCGGTGTCAAAAAATCTTAGGCGTCTGATGGGCATCGATCATTTATATTCTACAAAAATGAAAATGAAAATTGATGGTTATCGATTAGCACCCATCCCCTCAAAATAGGCTGGACTGTCGATGGCAATCACTACTCTAAACCACATGTTTGCTACGGTCATATCCATTAGTAAATATTCCTTTGCTACCAAGTTGTTATCAATTTAATCCAAATCCATAGCTAATCATATCCTCACCAATCGCTTTTGTTACAAAATCACATTTGCTACTGCTTTTGCTACAAAAGTAGGTACGAATTGTTACTACAAACCTTTTGTTACATATCTAGCTACGAGTATTAGCTATAAAATTTAGCTATGCTTTTTATAATGGAATCTTTACTATGGGCTTAGCGATATGATATTTTGCTATTTTACTATGCTTTTTGTTAAGGATTTTGTTAGGTTTTGATATGGTTTATCTTTATCTTAATCATAAGCACTTATTTTATAATATTTCTCGTTAAAATACACTCACAATAATTTGATGTATGGGTGAATAGTAGCTTTTCATATATGAATAGCTAGGGTAACATTTTTTCATAATATAGAGGTGGGGTATAAAATGGTGGATGAGTTGTAGTGTATTTCTAGTATTTTTTTTTTAAATTTTAAAGATAAGGAAGGATTTGGTGGGTGAGTTGTAAATGCTCTTATAAGGATGATACATATTAAAAAAACTTATAAGGATGATGTAGGTAATACAAAAATAATAAAACATTCAGTCCTCACCATTTGGAAATTACACGGGAACACCTGTGTAATTTCCAAAAAGTGGGGACTAAAGGTTTTATTTTGACGAAGCACAGGGACGATCCGTGCATTTTTTCTCTATAAAATATGAAATTCACGAACAACAGGTATAAAAGCTAAAAATATATGAAAATGTGAGTGGTTCGGCCCGGTTCGGTAAATTTTGGTTAAACAAGGGTATAACGAAAAACAATAATCGAGTTTTTGTTAATTCGATTCTGGTTAATCGGTTTTCAGTTTATTAAGATTTTGGTTTAGTTTTGTTTGTTTTCAAATTGGTTTCGATTAACGACATTGCTTAACCATTGACATTGTTAATTACGTAACATATCAATTTTTTAATTAAAAAAACTATAGAAATACTATACTCATATAAAAGAGAATAAAATGTCTGTTTGATGCGAAAGGATATGGATCTAGAAGCCGAGCTTTATGGTGCATTTTCGTTATAAAAAATATTAACATACGAAAAAGTAATGGCAAGTGAAAAATCATTGGGGTAGTTAGTCTTTTATAAAGAAAATAAAGTGCAACTACTCACAAATTATGCAAAATTTGGATAAAGATTTGTAGATTAAAGTGTTTAAAAGACTAATTGTTGGTTATCTTAAAATGTTATTTCCAAATACATTATAGTATAGTATTGATGATTATAGAATATTTTAATAAAAGATAGATAGTTCATGACTATGACCTTTTAGGGTGGGAGGGGTGCTTCACTTAACTTCACTGATTTCCATAAATCCTGCATTGCTGCATTATCACTGATTCCTTTCACTAAAACACAGTTTTAAAGGTAGCACTACCCTAAACCACTACATTGAAATGTTTTTTTTTTCTTTTTTTAATTACTGTTTTAAATAAAATAAGCATTTTAATTAATACATGAAAACTTAAAAATTAAAATAAAAAACCCAAACTAAAACCCAATCTTATTCTATCTTCAATTTTTTTTTTCTTTCTAAAAAGACCCAAATTTAAATCAATAAAGAACTAAAACCCAAATTCAATTAAAAATAAAAAAAACCCAATTTCCTATCTTCCCATCTTCTCCCACCCACAAAATCCAAAAACCTCTAAACCCTAAAATAAATAAAAAAAAACCTCAAAATCCCATCTTCTTCCCACTCGTTCCAAACTCTACACCATAGCTCCACCTTAAATTAAAAAAAAAACCCAAAAATACTACATTCCAATTCCCCATCCTGGGCTACCACCCGTGAAAGGTACCCAAAACTCGTGTCACTGGTGGTAGTGTTGCCATGGGGATAGTGGAGTACCTGTAGCCTTCACGAGTTGCACCTCGCCCCCCGATATTCTAACGTACATTGGTTAATAAAATGATCAGGCACACCAGAGAACCTTATAACAAAGTTTGATGACTTTAGTAGAGTTAGAGCATTCATATTCGGTCCACCAAATGTATGTGAATGTGTCCACCAAATTATATAGGGTGAGTGTAAGTGGTTGTGAGTGAAGGAGAGAGAAAATATTTGGTGGAAGCACTGTTCCACCCCAAATATGAAAAACTACTGTTCACCCCTATATATATTTTAATATTTTTGTAAATAGTTGTGAGTGAGGAGAGAGAAAATATAATGATAAAAATATTATTATTTTAATTATGAGAGAGAAGATTTAGAGGTGAAGTAGTGATTTTTAGTTTAATTTGATGGATGAGATTTGGTGGAGGGGATGAAAATGCTCTTATGCCTAGACTTACATTCGGTGTATTGAGTTTTCATTAGTCATTTCTATTTCTGTTATAATTAACCCAAAAAAATAAAAATAAAAAATACGGTAATAATTTTTTTTATTTTTTATAAATGAATATTTAAGACCACGAACTCACGAAGTTCTGTAGTTATTTGTTTTGCATCCATCATGAGGGAACCAGTGTGTTACAGTTCAACAAATTTTGTAGCATATTTCTTTATCCCTTTAGTGTCATACTTTCTCGAACGTGCTTTCACAAACCTAAGTAAACATACTTTTATTTGACCAACATATAAGCGATTTCTTGGATTGTTTTGCTTTCATTTGACTCGATACGAAACAATAGGCACAAATTTAGCTCATGTTGACAAGGTTATGCATTATAGCTAGCATAGGAACCCACTACATAAAATATCCTCAAAAGAAAAAAGTGGCTTGTGTTTGAAGTTGAGGACAACCAACCATTGAGATGAAAAGACAATCATTATTCGAGTTTATTGATTATATTTGAGTTCTCTCATTGGTCTATTTGATTGCTTACGAAATTTCATATGTGCAAGACAACATAGACATTTCATTGCTTTATCACAAATAATGTAGTATAGTATTGAAATATTGAATATTTATAGGTTTTAAAGTTAAATTGCACAACTAGAAACAAACTTACACCAACAAAAATTCATTCATCGACAAATCCATCGGTGACCATGGACAGATCAAATTAAATGAAAATAAAACCTGAAATTAGTTTGTCAATTTACGATCAGTGTTCACCAACAATACTAGAAAGTGATCACTTTGCTGCAAAGTTTTCTTACATAACAAATGCATCACAAATTTTGATAAATGGACTACTCATTTGTGACGACAAAAAAATCTCTAAGTTTTAACAAATTTGGTACGCATTAGTAACAAATACTTAGAAAATTGCGTAGGAAATGGATATCAAATTTCGTACACCATTTTGTAGGAAATACATCGAAAATTGCGTAGTAAATACGTAGGTTTTTTTTCAACCTCAAGGTTTCGTTGCAAATGCGTCATGAATTTAAATTTGCTACGCATTTGCAATGAAACCTTGATGTTGTAAAAAACCTCGTTGGAAACCTATTACTACACATTTACTACACAATTTTTAACGTATTTTCTACGAAAATAAAATTTCCTACATCATTTCCTACTCAATTGCCTAAGTATTTGTCTTTATGTTGTAGCAAATTTGTTTAAAAAATTAGAGTTTTTGTGACGTAAAAAATGAGTAGAAACTTTGTCAAAATTTGTGGCGTTTTTTTTCGTAGGAAAATATTATAGCAAAATGACCACTTTTCTAGTTGTGCGATGAAAAATACAACTTGACAAAAAAGAATATGGTCATTATTGATTTATAATGATTTTAATTTGCATGAAGTTATTATAGATTTTGTTAATATTTATAATTTATAACTCGAAGAAAATGGTGGATATTTTTAATTCAGTTTATTTAAAAAAATCTATTACCACCAGTACTGATAAACCATCATGATTTTTTTTAAATCTCAAACATTGTAGAAATGAATGAAAATATTATATTAAGATAGCGGGAAGGCGGGCAATAAGCTGCGTCGTCAACCCTTTCTGAATGGCAAATCCTAATACACTAAAAACGTAACCTTGCCCACCCGGAGCCAAGACACTACTATGAATAACTCGCTTGACCCTGGTTAGGAAACGGGTAGCCTCCAGTGCCAATGAGCCAAAGGTATCAAAAGATAGGGGTACGAAAACATGTTGGTTCTCCTCGTAGGCTTTAGCATGCTTTTCTACCTTCTTCGCCTCTGCTTTCCCCACCGCTTGCCCTGCTACAAACCCACTATCCCTCAACCCGACTAGAGGAGATACACCTGTCAGGTCGACACAAGCATGCTTCTCCCCGGCCCACCCAAAGACAAAGGAGATTTGCTGGACGCAGGGTGGATCTCCCTTCTATGGGATCCGAGAGGAAGTTCACAGGGGTTTCCTTCTTGGTTTAGATCCCAGCACGTCTTAAAATGTCCCACAGAACGTCTCGAACCCAATTATGCCGTTATTTGAACCGGGTAACTCCTTGCAATGAAGAGCATGTTCCCCGTATTCATCCAAGCAGGCCTTACGGCAAACCAGACAGATTTCATCCTCTTGGTACATGGGGATCATCAAACGATATTTAAGGATGAACCTATATTCAATAGCGGACATGCTCTGGCCCAGACCTTCGATCGGGATAACAGTTAGGAAATCTTGGCTGTGGGGGCCTTACAAGCATTCAATAACTGCCCTATGGCGGGGGGACAGACCAAAAACTTCACCCAGGCTCTGAGCGATTTTGCCAAACAGGGCATTCGCCATAGTTTTTTTGAGGCTTGGGGGGGGGGGGCTGTGTCATTGTTAGAAAAAACGCCAATATCAAAACCTGGGAGATAGTCATTTAGCCTTTCAAGGGCCTGCGTGTAGTCCAAGTCAACGCCGACAACCCCGCTATTTCGTAGGATGTGGTCTTGAAGGTTCCAAGACTGAGCTCGCGACGCCACAAACGCATACATCCCGAAATCCGTCACGAAGAGGAGCCCTAATCCTCCCAAACGTATCGGCAAAGACGCTATCCGCCACTGTAGGTCACCAAAGAACAACCACTCACATATCACTATGTCTTCAATGACTTCCCTCAGGCCCCTATCATGATCTGCCCAAAATATATTTAACACAGAAATAAGAAGGAATGGATCGTGGACTTTACACAGTGAGAAAATGTTTCGTGTTTATTTTTGTATGAAACTATAGGTTGAACAGAAAGCCATTTGAAATTTTACAGAAGCTATTAGAGCATCAATAGAGGTTTTTGGTGATGAGTTGGATATTTTTGGTGGAGATGTTATTGTGGGGTTGGTTTTTGAATCAAGTTTTTAGATTGGGTTGGCACCATAAACCTCTAAAAAATTAACTTTTTGTAGAGGTGGGGCCGGGTGGGGGGCTGGGATATCTAAAACGTGCTGATGATGTGACAATATTTTTTAGAGGTTTTTGGGTTTTCTTATTGGTTGAGTTTTTTAGTATTTTTGGAGAATGAGTGTTTTTTTGATGTGACAACTGACTGAAAATGTTTTAGATGTTTTTGAGATATATTATTACGGATGGTCTTAAGTAACATAAAAAACGCTTAGATATATAGAAAGATTAGGTAATCTCATGTTATCTCGTGAAAAAAATTCTTTCTGAAAATTTATTTATTCTAGTGTAGATGACAAGCACTAATTCACAGTGACGAATCTAGGGGGTGTTTGGTTCGCGGAATATTTAGGAATTAGAACTGGATTCCCTATAGGAATTGAATTTGAATTGGAATGTGATGGATTCCTTTGAAATCCATCGATGTGTTTGTTTGATAAATGTATTAATGGAATTGGAATGTAAAATACCTAAAATGACAAAAATAGCCCTAGTTACTAAACATAAGTCAAAAGTTTTAAAAATAACTATCTTTACAAAAAAAGTTTTAACAAACGACATCTCTCTAACCACTCCCCAAACCCCCTTAAAAAAACTAAAATTAAAAAAAATAAATATTTTAAATTAGAAATAATACATTTTAATACTTGTTATTCATAAAAAAATCTGGAATTTATATGAAAAAATAAATATATAAATTCTAGCATGTTAACTAGTTCTACAATGTTGCTAATGATCTACAAAGTATGCAACTAAAATAAATTAAACGTGAACATATTTCCAAAATACGAATTAGAAACACATTACACTAACTAGAAAGTTCAAACATACGATTAAAAGTTGTCTAAGATAAGACTACAAGTAGTTCAAACATACGACTAAAAGTAGTTCAAACACACAACTAGAGGTAGTTCAAGAAAGTAAATACCATACATTCTTCTAACAAGTTTCCTAACCAAACTTAGACAAAATATAGCTCACCCAAGCCTCTCTTTCTTTTTCACCCAAAGTCCAAAACGGCATCACCCTATTATAGTCATCATTAATTATATCAATTGCTCTAAACCTTTCCAATTGACTTAGAGAAGTCACTTTTGAAAGCTCGGAAGGGATCATCAAAGTCTTGTTTTTTATGTCAAGTTCAAACTTCATGTCTCCACTTAACTCGGCTGAAGTCTCTTTAAGGCGATCACCAAATTGAACAACCGCATTATTGAAACTTTGAAATAAAGTATTGACTTAGCTAGTGTGTTTCCTCTTCTTACTACGGCCGCTCGAAGTTTCTTGGACTTGAACACTTGTATTTGTACCTTCAATATAGCTATGTTCCCCAAAATCACCATCCCCGTCCACTTGGTGCTTCTGTTCTTCCATGTTCACCTCCCGTTCTATCTCAATCACGCTGTTAGCTTTATTACCTTGGGTTCGATCTTTTCAAAAACTACTGCACAATTCTTCATAGTGAGGAGGACTTTTATCTTTCCATTTATCCACGTGTTTAATATCCTGTTTCACAAATCGTAATGAAACCTTATAAATATCCCATACATAATCAAGTAAACACAAATTTCTATAAACCATATAAAAATGAAGATGCCTCTATAATTAAAAAACCAAGCTTTATCATTTATATCCAAACCCATTGATTTAAAAAAAAAAAATACTTTGATAAGCATTAAATTACTTAAGCAGACTAAACAAACAAGCTGCACACAAAAAGTAATATGCATCCATGAAACACATGTTTCTAATGAGATTTCTAAGATAATATATACTGCATTACAGTAAAACCATATTAAGGTATGTTTATGTCACACCCTCAAATTCCACTTGCAGGGTTTTACCGCGAGGCGCGTGACATAGGATCCAAGTCAACGGTCACAATAAACGACAACTATATGATAAGAAATCCAATGCATCAAACCAAACCAAATCATTTAAAAGTTAGACAACCAAAACAAACACAAGGGAAGCAAGTTTAAGTTTACAACCCATAATCCAAAATAAGTAGTTCAAAACATGAAAGTAATGTTTGACCATGCAAGACACAATGAGACTCTGTGCGACTCCAGTGCGCCTAGTCTCGCTGCTACCTTAGCGACCTGAGAAAACATGCAATGTTAGTCAACACATAAAGTGCCGATGATTCATAGAGTTTTAAGTTTGCAAAAGTAAGTAAAGTTCGTAAAACCAGACCCAACAATCCTTACATCTATGCCTGATGCTAGCTAGACATCGTTACATGATACTAAAGTGTTGTGAACCACTGCTGAACGTTAACATGCCTCAATACCCGCCACCGGACATCACCCGGTGTCGTATGTTAGATAGGACAAATATGCACCCATCCGACCTCTAGTCGACCCTAGTGGGGCTTGCCGGGCCCAATAGATCTATTCACACTTTCCCCGCTTTGTATCCATATATTAATGGTTCACAAAGTTAGGAGGACTTTAATGATGTAATGTCACTTAGTACCCATATGATATAATGTAATATGTTGATCTAAAAGTTCGTAAAGTCTGTACTGCATGTTTCTCCCCCAAATATGAAACTAGTAAAATGTGGGGCTGTGACACTCATCTTAGGTTGCGTCTACTAAAACAGAATAACCGGCAATGAATTGATAGTCCCAATTACCAGCGACCTATCATAAAGTTTGTATAAGTGTTTTGACCAATAACCCGTAGGTTAACTAGTCCCCGATTGTCCAGATCATGACTATGTATGTTTGAAAATGTGTTTGAATGTTGACCCGACACACAAGACAGACTCGACATCCCGTTGGTGACTCGTCACATTAGTTGATCAAGTATACATATTTTACATACAAGAAATGCATATAAATCACTTAGTTATACCAAAGTTTCATTTCTGCAGTCGAAGGTTCGAATGTTCGTGCCAATTAATGGGTTGAATGGGTGTATGAAAAGTTGGTTCAACCCATCGAAGGGTCGAATGGGAATTTGGTTTGACCCACAGCATGCTGAACCAATTAAATGGACAAAATCCCATCAAATCTGATTGAAACCTTCACAAAATGCGACAAAACGCAGCAGTCAACTATATCTATACTAATATCATGTAACCCTAACATTCATACTCATAAACCCGTCCATTTCACATAACATTTTACAATTTACCCAAAATAGCAAATTATGGAAATGTCACATCAATTGCATGAATACTTTACCTAAAAAGGAAACTATCAAAACAACCTCATGTACAGATCGATATTCACATATTAAACGTATAATAGTGAATCCCAATCGTATCATCATCATATACAACATGAACAAACCCTAGATCTAGCATAAAATCCCCACAATGGGTGAAAATCCGTCAAACATCAATTAGACATTAAAACATCCATAAATCCTGTTCCAAATCAATCCGAAATCATCTACATAACATTTATGCATCATTTCATATCATATAACACATAACAAATCATCCAACATCATTAACATTGGGGTTTTGTAAGAAAACTCATTATTCATGTATAGATCTAGTTTAGAAAGATGTTACAAAGGTTTTTATTCATGAAAATTTATTTGAATCAGATCTGGACACTTAGGGTTTGATAAAAAAAGTATGAAATTTGATAAAAAAGGGCCTGGATGATGAACACACCTTGAATCTTTACTTGTTTTGGTTATAAAACGTGTTTTAGCTTTAGGATCTGAAAAACAAGGACAAAAACTCCTTTCTATAGGTTTGGGGTTGAGAGAGGGCACTTGGAGGCGAGTTAAGGTTGTGAAATGATGAAAATGTGGCAAAGTGTTATATTTATACCCGGATCCCGTTCGCCCCCTCTTAAGGTCGAACCAAATTATTTTAATTTTGTTCGTGCCTTTTAAAATTTCATTCGAACCCCCTCAAGGTCGAATAAGATTTTGGAATTTTCATCTGGTCCTTCGATTCACAATCTTGCCATTTTAACACATGTTAACACACCTTAACACATAAACATGCCTTTTTAACACACGTTAACATACCTGATCACATAAACATGCATTCACAATTTGTACATCATTTATAGAACATTCAATACATGATATTCAATCTAACTATGTAATTTCACCAACAACGGGACTCAAGACTAGTGTGTGCGTGTGTTTCCCCCAATTATTCCCGAACCATTGAACCCTGGACAATACGTAAGTGTAAATCAACTCCCGATGATTCCCCGAATCATCGAACCGACTCAACTGACCCAGTTAAGTACGTTAAGTAAATGTTTTGCTAAGGTATACTTAAATGTTTGTAAAAGTATTAACCAGAGTTTGTCGGGTGTCATAGTTTAATAATATAAATATCTATTATGTACATCAAGATATGCTTCCCATACACCGGGACCATTAGTTGTCACACAATTACGTTCTTTGTCATAGCCAAAACCACGAGTATTTAACATGTCATAAAAGACTTGCCAATCTCTATTCATCGTTTTGATCCTTGATTCAATGTGAGGTTTATCCAAAATGCCCGCATCGGGAAGTGATTCTTTCAAGCATGCTTCAAGATGTTGCAAAAATCATAGTTTAAATCCACTATCAAACTTATATCTCCCCGTGTTGACCATGTTTACTAAAGCCTCGACAAGCTTTTGATCTTCAGTTCTACTCCACACTCGATAGGTTGTGTTAACACTATTCATTCATGTAGGAAAAGGTGAAGTAAAACATATCATGTAAAAATGAGATTATTAATAAAAACAATTAGTTAAAAAAGATATATCATCTAACCATCAGGCTAGGGCTGTTCAAAACGCTCGGCGCTCGCCGATCGCTCGCCGCTCGTTCGGAATTTGCTCGGAAATTGCTCGCTCGATTTTCCACTCGGTTGTATATGAGCCGATCGGTTCGGTTCGGTTTTTAAATGAGCCAAACACGAGCAAAGGTACGCTCGGCTCGGTTCGGCTCGAATAAATTTTTATTTATTTAATAATAAATATACACACAATTTACAGATAAATTTATGGCTTTGTATATAAGATTCTATTGGATTTGAGTCAGTATATGCAAACAAAATATAACCAACCCACTTAACACAATAAAAAACTAACACTAAATTTAATAGTAAAACAATAAGTCATGAGGTGACAGTCTTGACTTCTTTATGTTAATAGTCGTCCATCGCTAATTGTCGCTTGATATCACACCTACGTCACAATGCAACAACTGTTGTCTGACGTATGCTCATCACCTCACCAGCCTCAATCTAAGCCTCATCCTTGGACACTGGGATCTCAATATTAGTGTTATCATCGGACATTTTGACCATAGTTGTCACCCGAAAATGAAAACATCGAAGGAAACATCCCAATTTTATAATCGTCCATATTATTCTCCGCTCGATTCTCGCTCGGCGCTCGCTCGGAAAATTTTCGCTCGAAGAATGCTCGTTCGATTTTCGGCTCGATTATAAACGAGCCGCCCCGCTCGGTTCGGTTTGTAAACAAACCAAGCACGAGCAAAGCTCCGTTCGGATCGGCTCGGCTCGTGAACAGCCCTACATCAGGCAACTATTTAAGGAAAAAAATTTTACATGTAGGCATCAGGATACTATTTAATAAAAAAAGTTCAACTTAATTAATGGCATTCACCTTGCATCAACAAAAACAGCCACAACAACATCCTTTTTTTAACATAAAAAATGAGAATTTATTAATCACAACAAATTCGTACACCAATACATGGATCTTTACTTACATGAACAAAGACATAGCATAAACAAAAATAAAAATAGCATAAACATTAGAAATAGTGGAAATTACACAAAAAGTCATAAATGACTATTCAATAATTCATGTGTTTCTAATACATTCTTATCAATTAGTAGCACTCCAAGACTCAAACATGCTTTGAGTCAAATTGTTTCTAAACGTTGTCCACTCATTTGAAGTCTCGATAAAAGTTATATTATCCTCATCTCCACCTGCATCTCCAACTCCATCTCCATCTCCATCTACATCTCCATCTCCATCTACTAAAAGTCCCGTCTCTAATGGATCAATTGGCATCTCTCTTCTTATAAAATTATGAAGAAGACAACATAAAATTATAAGTGGTCTCTCAAAATTCTCCACCTTAATTGCCTTCAAAATACCAAACCATCTTTCCATAAAATTTCTTGTGGCCGAATGTCTCATGTTAATTAACTCTTTTGGGGTAGTGGGTTGGTGTCCGTCACGCCAATCATTTAAATGATATATTTGACCTCTATATGGGGTGAGAAAGCCTTCTCCATTTGTGTATCCCGCGTCTACCAAATAATAACCTAAAATACACTATAGTCAATTAACACCAACCAATTTACATACTAAAGTTTGTTATATACTCCTTAATGATTATTTATATATGATTTCACACACCCGGCCTTGGAACTTTCAATCCATGTGGCCCATCAAGAACATCTCGAAGGACTCTACCATCGGCTGCTGACCCTTCCCAACCCGACTACACAAAAATAAACTTCATATCTAGTGAACACACGCCTAACACGTTTGTAGCAATTTCTCCCTTTCTTGTTCTATATTTAGGATTCTTTTCACTAGGTACGATGCACTTTATGTATGTTCCATCTAAAGCTTCTTAACAAATTTAAACCCAAAAAAATACATAAAAAAGTTATTATACATTTCTATATCCTAACATAATTAAAACATAAAAACATATAAAGATTACAGAATACCTTGAACCATTTCCACCTTTGATCAGTAGAATTATCGAGATAGGTTTAGGTCTCTTAAGAAAACGTGAATGCAATCTAATCATCGCTTGCAAACTCTAGAAACATATCTACTAATTGTTCTTCTCGAACGATAAAAATGACATATGATGACCCGATTCTTAACATTATGAGCTACAATGTGTAGGAAGATGGCTACTTGTTCATCAATGTCCATATTCATATTTGATTTTAATCCTCCAAAAACTTTTAGCATGTCACACAACTTGATGAAACATGATCGATTCATCCTAATTTGGGATATAGACATATTGTCACTCTCATAAACATGCCTATACAATATTGAATATCTATCCTGTTTTTGCTAAAGTGTATCTAATACGTGGTTTATCCATTACATATTTGACCATCAACATGTAAAGTGAAAGCATAAATAAAGAATTAGTTGTAACAAGTTGGTTCCACCATGTCAAAATCAATGCCCTTCTCCTTTAGTTACATTTGCGAGTAGTTAAACTAAGTCATGTCGTGCCATTTCCTATTTACACATTATAAACACACAATGAGGTAACATCAATCTTATTGTAGCATTAATACACAGTTATACTACTTTAGATAAAAATAAAGAAGTATGTCAAATTATACGAAAAAGATTATCAATACTCAAATATCAATATTCCAAAATTTAAAAGAAAACATCATAGATTATTTAAAAAATTTGAATAAGGCCATAAAAGGGAGATTTTGATTATAATAGACGATGGTTAGTAACCTTCAGTTTATTTCTCTAGATTTGATATGTGGAAAGGGTTGACTAATGGTGTTTAGGCCATGTGATTTCATACATTCAATTAAAATTGAAAAATTCGTTGAAGTTTCTAATTACCAGATCTACATTAAGGTACAACTATCACTGCAAAAGTATGAGAAACTACACAAGCATTACTCTGGATTATACCATAACCCTTACGTGGAAAGGATTTAACCCATTTTATGTTCTAAAACCTACACAAGAACAAAGCAACCCAATCTATCTAAAAAACAACCCTATCGACCCAAGAATTACTTTGAATTTTCGTAAAAATCTTAGCAAAATTTGAACGTATATTTCACAAATCATCTAAGAACACAAACATAATCCTACCAGCATGGCAATTGAAAAAAATCATCACAGTTAATCCTATACATTCACACACACACACACACACTAGTAGGAAACCTGTGCGATGCAGCGGTAACAACAATCTGCAACGTAATACTCGTTTAATGGGTGGTGGTGGTTCGCTCTCAATCTTATCTTTGGGATGCATCACGTGTAAAAATGTAAAAATTTAGTTTGGTTACGGAGGGTTAACCATAGTGAGTTTTGTTTATACAAGTTATGGTCGGTTAAGTCCATTACCTTGTATTTCTTTTGGTTGTTTCCCGTTGGAAAATCCAAGGAAAGGCTGTATGTGGGGAGTGGGGGGAGGTTGCACATGGCTTACATAACAATAACCAAAAAGTAACTAAAGTTAGTGAGTTAGGCTAAGTTCATAGTTTTAAGGTAATGGGCTCAAAAACAATGTTAGAACTAGCTTTTTAATGCATTTCATTTGATAAGGAAAATGTTTTCAAGGTTTTTAGGTAGCCACCTATGTGAGACTTGTTTTATAAGAGAGGGAATGTTTTGAAACTTTTGTTCAAATTCATGATTAAATTATTATTTGTTTCTCTATGATAGACATAAAAAAATATAATTGTTTGTGCATAGTACTCGGTAATGATGGAGACTTAGTTTTTTCTTTCGAGACTAAAATATGGTTTGTATGGTTGGTTCCCAATATCCATTAATTTGACACATCCAACTTATAGAAGACCACTTCCTCCCTTTGATATGTGTTCAACCTAGATAACATTTGAGATCAACATACAAAATATTTGAGGTTGACATTGCATCAACTGCTAGTTAAGATCAATAGTCAAGCATTTCTCGTGTGTACTTAGCATTTCTCTATGGGTACTTCGCATAACGTTTTTATTTGAACAACCCCTATTTTGAAACAAAAACCTGATGGCTTAAGGGTCCCAAAAAGTTTAAATTTACAACATTAGATATGGTCTTTGGCTTTTTTTTTTAAACCTTGCTCCAATGAATTCAGTAAGAGTTGCTTCAAAATTCATGTGCAGACCTTCTCTTTCAGTTCGCCACCAAAAGGTAAGGAAGCTGATTTAAAGATTTATTTTGTATCATTGTAAACATGAACAAAAAAACACCATTTTCTTATTAAAAATTCAAGTTCTCCAACATATATAAACTGAAGTATGGTGTGTACCATGTCAAGTTGCTTTAGAAGCCATTGATCTAACTCTTTCATACACGATGATATAGTAAGCAAGTATGGACGAAAGTCAAGAGTATGCCAAATAGATATCAACGTCTACATATCAAAAAATCAAAATCTATGCAAAAGTGAGACATTTAATATTAACATTGTTATTTAGGTCATTCAAAAGTCAAAAGTGACCCAAATCCTTTTTTATTTGCCACTGTAACTGCTGCAAGGGAGAAGCATTTCTGGTCAGGCCTGAACAAACACAAACAACTGGCTCTGGCGCTTATGGAGGAACCCTAGTGTAACATCCGGCCCCTCTCACCACCAATATTGTCCGCTTTGCCCCGATGGGTTGCCCATCCAGAGCTCACGGATTTGTTTTTGGTTGCCCTGGTGGAGACTTCCCAGGAGGTCACCCATCCTAGTACTACTTCCACCTGAGCACGCTTAACTGTGGAGTTCTCCTCTCATCCACTAACATTAAGCCCAAAACGCGTTGGTGATTTAAGAGGCTTTGGATTACTTATGAACCAAGGATCTCTCCTGGCCACGGCCGATTTGGGATTTGCCTAGGGTGTCATACAATGGTCCATGTTAATCTTCTCAGAAATCAGTACTGTTACACCTAGTCACCGGCACCACCAGATCCGCTAAATCCAGCACCTCCATCGGCGGGTGTAGTCACTATCATCACATAAATAATGAAAGTTTCGACAATAAGTTCACATATTACATATACATGACAAAGATTAGCTGTTTATTAAAAAAAAAAAAAAAATCCCAACTAACTCATTGTCAGTTTCCCTCAAACTATACAATTTTGCTCTAGAGACAATCACTTAACTACACTTCATTCAAATTAAACTAGATAGAATCACAAATACAACAACGATGAACAATAAATGGCTAATTTCGATAACAATTTCACATATGCACCACATAGATTAATCATTTTATCAAAATTCCAACTAACTCATTGTCAATTTCCCTTAGAGTTTACAACTTTACTCCAGAAACAATCACTTAACTAAACATAGTTCGAATGAAACAAAATAGAATCACTTACAATATACGTCTGATTGAGAAAACCATGACACAAATTAATTATTTTATTAAAGCACAAACTAAATGAGTAAATGGGTAACACATTGTCAAGTTATCTCATACTTCACAATTTTGCTCTAGAGATAATCACTTAACTACACTTCATTCGAATTAAACCCGATAGAATTGCAAATACAACAACGATGAACAATAAATGGCTAATTTAAACATCAGTTTCACATATGCACCACATAGATTAATCATTTTATCAAAATTCCAACTAACTCATTGTCAATTTCCCTTAGAGTTTACAACTTTACTCCATAAACAATCACTAAACTATACTTAGACCGAATGAAACAAAATAGAATCACTTACAATATACGTCTGATTGAGAAATCATGACACATATTAATTATTTTATTAAATCACAAACTAAATGAGCAAATGGGTAACACATTGTCAAGTTATCTCATACTTCACAATTTTTTTTTACAGAAACAATCACTCAACCACTTAACTATTATATTGGTCTTGAGTTTCAACTTTAGAGCTTCGACAACAGTTTGAAATAGGCAAGACTGTAAAATAATTGAAACACAAAAACAAAATCTAAAAGAAATAAAGTAGAATCAAAACCCCAGATCTAGATTTAAAAAAGAGTTGCAATGTTCACCTTGTTTGCGTTTCTTGGCAGTTGATTGACAGAGGAATCAAAACCCTAGATCTAGATGAACAAAACATATCCGGCCATAGTGGTGGAGTGGCTTTTGTTTCACCTATGTGATCAAAGGTTCGATCCCCACTTCCAACATTTATGGTTTGGTATCCGGGCAAAGATCGAATACGGGTGGCGCCGGTTCAAATCTGACGGGCGGCGAGGTTTTACCGAGTTCTATAACACTGTCGTGCCTTCAGGCGGGTGGGGCTCGGGTTTCCGCGCATCGGGAGAAGGCGGGGGTTGCTGGAGGTCGAGTAGTCGATTCTTGGGCACGGCACCCCGCAAGGGTGGTTGCCACACAGTTGTTCGCTGATCAAAAAAAGATGAACAAAACATCATTCTTGTGAATCTTCTAAGAGAGGAAAGGCAGAGAGAAGAATAGGAGAATAGGAGAATAGGAATGAGAGATGAATCAGAATTAGGGTTAGGAAAATGGGTGTATGGGGAATTGGGGATGAGCGGGAATTCAAAATTGAATGAAAAATAAGTGGCCGCCCAAATTTGGTTTTTCAATTATAGGATTGATGTATTGTACATGATGCATTACTACTTGTACCCCTTCAAAGTTAAGAGTTTTATGCCTTTAATTCTTGTACATAAAGCTTCCAAGTATTGTACCTTTCGAAAATGTGTAAAAAGACCAATTTGGCCTTCCTCTATGCTTATTAATATAGTATACATATATATAGAGGCGTGAAAATTGTAACAAAATCATCATGCAATTGAACAACCAATGCTAAAACAAAAGTTAACACAACCAAGAGTGAAAATTTGTAATAGTTGAGGAGAGTATGAACAGAAAAGAAATTTATTTGGTTCACCCATAATTGATTTAGCATAATTAGAGCAGATTCACCATAAATCGCCTAAGAACATAAGAATAATCCTAAACACGATGGCAACCGTAACCCTATGTAGAAACACTACAAACCCTAACTCGAGATCTCATAATATAAGATAATGGAGATGAACCTTACAACAATGGTAATCGTAACCCTAAGTAGAAAATCAATCAAAACCCTAACTTGAGATGAGAGGGAGATGGAGTTGAACCAGGAAAAAGGGGACATAGAGGCAAACCTTATGACAATGGAGGAGCTCTCATAGCACAGAAGGAGATGGATGTGATTTTTTTACAGTAATGAAGGAGCTCTTGTAGCAGATAAGAGATGGAGGCGAATGAATGAGGGGCTGGGGTTATATCTGTAATGTCGTCAAGTTTCCCAAGAAATTTTGACTTTCCTTTGATATGCTATGGGATTCTGAAATCCCACGAATGCAGGATTTGGTTGGAAAGTTATTGATGTGCCATCATTTACACATATTAAACATGCATAAATAGATTCATAACAGGATGTAACTGGGCTAAAATTAATAATGAAAGCTACTTAATCATTCCTATTTGTGTTAATTAGGAAAATGGAGCTCCAACCTGAAAAGAAACAATTCTAGGGTGAAAATTGCAAGAAACGGAGATTCCTAAAGACACGAGACTTAAAGCATGTTCCACGACTGTGTAAAGACCTTCCCGAGGAAAAAATGACGATAAAATCATCCTGGGATTGACCAAGCACGACCATGCACATTGGTATGAGGGCCTGCACACTAGAAGACAAAGCAACCAACTTGGGAGACAAGAAAACATAACCTGGTCGGGTGCACGGGTGTGCCGACCGCTGGTACGACCATGCACCCGGTTGCTTGACCGTGCTCCTCCTAAAATTTGCCTATATATAGCAACTTCAACTCAACCATTTGTGTGTCGATTTCTACCTTTCTAAGCCTTCTTGGGGTCCAGTGGGAGGCCATTTGGCCGACCAAAAACTTCTCCAAGGTTAGGAGCTTTCCTATCCTGGGTTCTCATTCAAGAAATGGCACCATAGGATTAGTTTAAATGGAATAAAGTTGAGGGTTGCGAGAATCACATCATATCCATAGGATCAAAATGGTTGGAAGCTTGTCTATGAGTGAAAGATCTTCATGTTTCTTATGTTGTTATCTTTAGATGGTTATATCCATCCAATATTCTCCAAGCTATTCGATTCGTTAGACTTTTTATATTATTAGTAGTTTATTTTTAGTTACTTGATGTGTTTATCTTCTTAACTAATTCTTGTTTGTTTATCTTTTGTGACAGGTTCAATTAGTAGTTATTTTAACAACCTTGAAATCAACCAACACTTAACTTATCTAAAAACTATCGTGGGGTTCGTATGTCTTCTGGTAGTCCCAAGCTAGATCCAAGGCAAGGAAACCGGTAGCGAGACATATTCTTTGGGTTTCTGATTCCAAACGGATTCCAAGCAATGGCTTCTAAAGTGGACCGGAGCCGGGTGACAAGTTTTTGCTATCACACCATAAGGACCAAAAATTGTATAGTTTTACGCTTATCTTTATTTTACACATTTGTATTTATTGGGCTTAGACTAGGACTTGGGCGTAGGCTAGGCCATGTTGGCCGATTGGTTAGAGGCTCCTATATATTGTCATGTATAATTCATTGGTAGGTATTCCTCTCCGTTAGTAATCATGTAGCATCTTTGGAGAACCTTGTTGTCACACCCTCAAATTCCATTGTGGGGTTTTACCACGAGGCGTGTGACACACCAGGATCCAAGTCAACAGTCACAATAAACGACCATTATAAGACAAGAAAACAACGTAATGGAAAGTTTTCGATTGGCAAATTTTATATCATAGCGGAAGCATCCAAGTAACCTGACATTTCATAACTAACACATGTTTACAATTGTTTTAAAAAGGTAACCGAATTAACTTTTATGTAAACGTGATGCTGTGCAATCCACAGTGCGTCCTACTCCTGCTGGTACCTTAGCGACATAAGAAAACATGCTACAAACCAATCAACATATAATGCTGGTGAGTATACAGGCGTACTATTCAAAAGTATTTGGAAAGCCGGATTCGCATTCAATACTCATTATACTAAAGTGTCCCGAAAAACGTTGTTGGTGATTCCCACTACTGTTTGGATCATTGTTCGCCCCACAGTTCGACTCACTGTATGCCATACTGTTCAGTTTACTATTCACAACCTGTTTATCTCAGATAGGTTGTTCAATATGCAATCCTCGTAGTTTAGTAAATCATAGCATGTTTCTCCCCAATGGAAAACATAGTAAAAAGGGGCCATGGAACTCACCTTAGGTTGCGTCTTCTGAATGTAAATTACACGACGTGTATGACAGTCCTGACTACTGGAAACCTATCATTAGACGTTTATAAGTGTGTTGGCCGATAACGTGTTGGTCTAATAACCCTTGGTTGTCCAAACCATGACTTTGTATGTTTGTATAAATGTGTTTTGACTTTGACACGACTACACAAGACTCGACATCTCGTTGGTGACCCATAATATTAGTTAAATAGTCACATACAAGTTATCGGGTAAGCAAACACGTAAAAAACGTAAATTTGCACGTTATGGGTCATATCAGCATGTTTTACACAAAGAGGTCACAATTATACACGAAAGGGTCTATTCTAGGCGAAGAGGTCAAATTAGGGCGAAAAGGTCTTCTTATAGCCGAAGGGGTCACCTTCACATGAAGGGGTTGAGCCTTCATGTGTGGCAGGGGCAAAGGGGTGGAGCCCTCGCCTGTGCAGCTGTTGTTTGCAGTTTAATGCGCGAAACCCCTAGAATCGATCCAGAAGCTTTCCGATTCATAACCGAACAATACCAAACCATTACATAGCCTATTCTAATCATGATACACCACTTAACACGCTATTAGATCAAGTTTTATGCACAAGAACAAGTTTACCCAAAAATAGTAAAGATTATGGAAATGTCACATCATGCATGAAATTGTTCCATAATAGGTAAAATCCACATATCATCATCAAATCATGTTAATATCCTCAGCTATCTTAGTTATGACTAATCTAACTTGAATCCTAATCCATTATCATCATCAAAACAATCATATCAAGCCCTAAATTTCTAGAAAAATCCCCAAATGGGTCAAAACTCATAACATACCATATTCAACCCAAATACACCGT
The DNA here is from genome assembly GCA_030844895.1 of Ambrosia x helenae. Taxonomy (NCBI): domain Eukaryota; kingdom Viridiplantae; phylum Streptophyta; class Magnoliopsida; order Asterales; family Asteraceae; genus Ambrosia; species Ambrosia x helenae. Next base: position 38,229 of record JAUTDX010003495.1, read on the forward strand.
AAACATACTTCTAACACATCAACAATCATCATATCAATACCATGTTATCATCATAACAACATATAACACAAAAGCCCTAATTATTAGATCACCAACATCTTTGAAAACTTGGGTTTTTATCATAAAACTAATTAAATGGTTTAGATCTTGTTTAGGATATGTTTACGAAAGATTTTCTTTATGAAAACACTTTGAAATTAGGTTTTGGACATCAAGGGTTTATGGAAACATCATTAAAATGAAAGGAAAAGATGTTGGATATATTACACACATTAGATCTAAGCTTGTTAATGGATTTGTAAGTGTTTCTATGTTGGAAATCAATGGTTTTAGGGTAAAAGCTTGTTATCAGAGGTTGGGGGCTGAGAGGGAGCACTTGGGGTGAGTTAAGGCTTGTAAATGATGAAAATATGTAAAAACGGGGTATTTATACCCGTTAGGGCTGTAGATAGGCGAAAGAGTTAGCCTTTCTCCTATAATTTATAGTACATGAATTTGCTCTTCTCCTATAAATTCTTAGCACAAGGGTTAGCCCTTCTCCAATAAATCATAGCACAGGGTTAGCCCCTTTCCTATAATTTATAGCACATGGGTTAGCCCTTCTCCTATAATTTCTAGTTAACACATAAAACTCATATTATCATATAATTTCACATAAACAAGTATTTCTAAGTTACCAATGATCAGTAATTATCAACAAGTTACCCATATTGCATTATTGTTTCACCAACATACCGGATACAAGACTCGTGCATGTGTGTTTCCCCGATGATCTTTCGAATCACCAACCCATGGACCTTGTGTGTAAACCGACTCTCGATGATTCCCCAAATCATCAAACCAAGTCCTGATGATT